>ML829462.1:57982-74675 GCA_009831015.1 Picea engelmannii | reverse complement strand
TTTTTCACACCTTTTTCCCATTTTAATTTCCATATCTATACACTTTCCATCCACAACAACACATTTTGGTTAAGGTACAATCACTTACCAAACATGTCATTTTCAATACTTATTCATATGCATTTTTCAGGAGATTATTACTTTTCGTGCTAACTATGTTTTACATGAACAAGCTACCTTCCCAACATGAGAGTTGAAATTCATGTTCAAGTGCAGTTGTTGCAACTATGGTCATTTTTCAACTCTTGTTAATGCAACTCCTAGTGCCGCAACTCTGGTCATTGTTGCAACTCTCAGTCTTGTAACTCCCACTCCAGATCATTGTTGCAACTCTGTAACATCTAAGTTGTCAACCATAGAGTTTTCACCAAGGAACGGCCAGTCAAATAACAACCGCTCAAAAATATGACAATGGAAATTGGGGTGCCTGAATGGAATGCACAACTCAACCACCACTTGTCATGGCCAATTTAGGTAGCACGCACCCAACTTTTCCCCTCCTTTGGAAATTTCAAGGTAACAATATGAGACAGTCTGATTCTCTTGGTTTTCCATCAACCTTCTTATCTCATTTAGGAAGAAGTCATTTTGTATACATACACCCGCTCTCGCTGAGTCAAGGGACAGAGGAAAATCAGCAGATAGTTTGTAAGACAGAATTGTATTGAAGCGACATCATTCATCTTAATAAAAGTTTTGTTTTGTTCACGTTCAATTGATGGCATGTTGATCCTTTAGCGTCTCATGCATTCTTATACCAATACCTTGTTTAAGGAGGTAGGGCCCCCTCCTTATCTCGATATTGTTTGTATCTTCTAATTTGTAGAAGTAGTCTTAGTTTCATTTCTATGTTTTTAATTTATTTTCATCAATTCCTTCATTAACATCTTATTGTAACTATAGAATTCTCCATTACTATAGATTTGGATTGTTGCGACTTAGAGTTCATATTGCAGAGTTATGTTTTATGATTCATGCGTGAATCGTTATAGCAGAATTTTCCATAATTTCATTTCCTTCCAGCAATTCCTCTCTTAACTTCTAACGGATTATTTATTTCTAGCAATTCCTCTTAAAAGATTGTTTTACAACAATTCCTCTTAAAACATTGTTTTACAGCAATTCTCCTAACGGATTGTTTTTGTTCATTTTCATTTATTTCCAGCAATTCCTCTTAAAACATCATGATGCAACTCTAGCTTTTTCTTGACATTGTAATTATGTTATCGTCATCTTGTGTTAACATTGCAGAACCTTTCCTTTTGGTTTTTTAGTGTATAGTTGTAGCATATTTTATTCACTTTCATTATTTACAACAATTCCTATTTAAATTTTTTTCTTTTTGTGATTATGGTTGATGCAACCCATATTGTTATAAATCATGTTATGGTGACCTGTGTTGTTGCAATTCCCTTTGTTGTAACTCTCATTGTTGCAACTATGCACTTATTTTTCTATATTGACAATCGTGTGGTTTGAAAATTAAGATATTTTATCTCATTTGTTTACAAGCACAGTGTGGTTTGATCTTTGTAGCTTAAGGTTTGATGTATCTCAGTGCATAAAGTATAATAAATCTTTCACATTAATCAAGGTCATATTAATACTTGAGAAAGTCACCTTTACTTTTCTGCAAGTGTGATTTAGTTTTCCACAAATGTGATTTACTTTCCTGCAAATGTGATTTTACTTTAAAGCAAGAGTGATTTACTTTTTTGCAAATGTGATTTACTTTCCTGAAAACATGATTTACTTTTTCGCAAGTGTGATTTACTTCCCTACAAGTGAGATTATTTTTCCCCGCAAGAGTGATTTACCTCTATACAATGTGTCATTTACTTTCCTGCAACCATGTGGATTTGATATAGCTTAATTTGGTGACTTGTTAAAGCATTCTAAAACCTTGTCATGTGACAATCATTTGAAAGCACTATAGCTCATTGGAAATCACATCATTAAACTTTCATATATAGTGCACAACAATTCATAATTTCAATTACAACATCGGATTGATAATTAAATGCACAACTCTTCATTTGATTACTAAATTAATTAGGAAGTGATTGAAAAGTCCTTCATTTTTGGCATCATAGTCGAGGAACTGTCAAAAGTAAAGTTGTTTTCTTACTATTGTTTGTAATCTCATTACCATAGATTGAGTGATATGATTTTTTTTCAACAAACTGTAGGATGTTTTTCTAATATTTTCTATGCACAAAGTTAGAGATCAACAAGGTAGATTCATTAGTTTATCTAAAAATCCTTGTAACATTAATAGTGCAGGACACAATCAAGAGGGAAAGGATCAAATTTAGTTGAATTATTTTTCACCCACAACAAGTTCCATTGCTAAGAGGAAACCTGAGACTTGCACTCAAGAATCTGAAACTGTACTAGGTTTTATCCACATAGTGGTTCCACTTTTAGAGGAACTGGTCAGTGGAAAATACCACTCCAGGGAGTTCATATTTCCTAAGGCACCTTCAGAGGCAGAGGACAAACCTCGAAAGAAAATGGCACAAGAAACTATCAAGGAAGAAACCTTTGCCTTTTTATTTCCAATTAGAGGATCAAATGAAGACACCAAAATGAAGAATATCCCTCATTTCTCCTTACCAAATTTTCATGGTTTATCTAAAGAGGATCTCGACACCTTCTTCTTTGAGTTAGAAATAATTTGCAGGAGTTGCGATTATGTGTTATATGCCTAGAAATTGAATCTTTTTTCTGCCACTCTCCAGTACACCAAGTTACGTTGGTTCATGGGCCTTGGTAGGGATAGTATCCGTACATGGGTTGAGATGATGAAGAAATTTCTGGAAAATTACCAGTTATTATACGGATAAATAAAGGAGGGAGTAATTCTTCAGGATGACTCAACATGATGATAATATCCTTGGGGATTATTTCAAAAGGTTCAACTATAATTTGCAAAGGGAAAGGCAAGGAGATTTGTTTCCCGAGAAACGACGTGTCTTATTCCTTAGAGGAATCAGAGATGATTGCATTGAACTTCTCAACCTGATGGGTGGAGGAGATGTTTCTTAGTTAGATTATGATGTTTTCTTAGAAATTTGTTGCAAATATTGCATAGGTACTTCAAACAGAGGCAAAGGACCAAGAGATATATTAACGAGAACCAACAAGGCTACTTGAGGTGGAGTCACAAGAGTAGATATTGGGAACATGTTAGAGGACTTCAAAATTGATATACTTAGTTCCTTGAGATCCCAATTGGATACATTGAAAATGAATAAGAAGAAAGAAGAGACAGAATGAGCTTTGGCCATCTTTTTCCCGAAGTGCAGAACAAAGCACCCATGGAAAGAATTTCCATTAGATCAAATTGAGTTTTGTGGAATATACAACAAGGACCATGATACTTGTAAATGTCCATCCTTACCAAGACTAAAAGCTATCTATTAAAAAGATGAGGAACCATAGCAGTTATGCTTTGTCTCTCAGAAGTGACCATGGAAACCTAGGCCTCAAGATATGATTCAAGACCAATCTCATTATTTTAATTCACATGGACTAACCCCTTCCATGTAGTATGATTCTCAACAATGGGGCATGACAAAACAACAATGGATGGATCATCCTCCTCCAAATCAATAATGGAAATAGAGGTGTAGAAATCCAAATTTACAAGGCCCTCAATAGGCCATGACACATCCACCCATGCAAATTATTCCCCCTCCCCAAATGTAGGCATCCACATCGGCCCCTTCTCAACCATGATTACCTGCACAACCCATCCCTAACCCCAATAATGAAAGGCCAACCCAACCAGTGCAAGGTGTTGGACTTGTTGCCTACCCCACCTATTCCATCTCTTCCCTAGACTGCAATGATATTCACCTTTAATCTACGAAGAAACTAACTAAGGACCAACCTCCTATTCATATTGAAGATTTGAATGAGTATTTCTAGAATTAAGAACTAGAGCAAAAACAATCTCATGAACCCTTAAAAGTTGATCATGCCCACCTTGGAATTCAAAACCCACCATATCCAAAAAGACTAAACTTAGAGAAACCTCTTACTCATCCTAAGTTTCACTTCTTAGGGGAACTCAAGAATGTGTGTGTTAAAATACCGCTCTTCCAAGCCATCAATAATGTTCCTATATATTCAAAAGTGGTACAGGAACTTTGTTTAAGGAAACCCGGTAAAAAATGGAAGGATCCACAAATTGTCCATGTTATGGGTAAACTATCAAACTTGATGATGGGGGGCATTCTCACGGCCAAATATTCTTACCATGTAAATATGATAATTAATGTGTGTATTAATAACACACTCATTAGCAACACATTAATCGACCTTGGTGTTTCCATTAATGTTATAACGTGTGAGACCATGCAAACCTTAAAACTCACGGGCCTTAAGGAAACCCCAATAATACTCCAACTTGTTGGCAGATCAACTATCAAACCAAAGGGCATATTAGAAGATGTAGTGATCTTCGTATATTCATGGGAATATCCCTCCAACTTTATGGTCCTACAGCACAAAACCTCTCTTGGAGGGTATCCTTTAATCCTGGGAAGGCCTTGGCTTGCCACTACAAATGCTTACATTAGTTGTAGGTCAAGAAATATGACCATATCACACGAGACCTCTACAAAACAATTAACCCTATATCCTATCACCAAACCTAGCGTATATTTTGAAGCACCACTCTGGGCCGACAGAGAGGATAGTCATGAAGAAGGAGAAGCTCATCAAATGTTCTCTATAAATTAGTACTTAGCTATCAGAGAGAAAACAGAGGACGATGAAATCAATGATTGCATAGCCTCTTCTTCTTCCTTATCCAAATCATATGTTCTTTAGCATGTTATGCAACCGGTAACATAGGCTTCTCTAGCCTCAACAAGCACCTCGCATGTAGAACATGAATCCCCACCAGAAAAAGATCAAGGTTCCACCACAAAAACCAAAATCATCCCCAGGAAAACCTTGAAAATCAACCATGGATTGACTGAACAACAAAAACATTAATTGGTTAAGATGCTACAAAATCACAATGATGTGGGATGCCTTCACCTAGGACTACTCTGACATGAAGGGAATCCATCCTGACTTATGCACACATAACATATATATTAAATAAGGATATAGACCCGTCCAAAAAACTTAGTTCCAGCTGAATCCTGCAATGAAGGACATAGTTAAGGAAGAGCTACAAAAATTTCTTTCATCCAACTTTATCTATCTAATTTCTGATAGCCAATGGATCTCCCCTCTAGTCATGGTAACAAATAAAAATGGTAAATAGAGGATTTGTGTGGACTATCGAGAACTCAATAAAGAAACACACAAGGACAATTTCCCACCTCCATTCATTTACTAGGTCTTGTATACGTGAGAAGGGAAGAAATAATTGTCTTTTCTCAATGGATTAAGTGGGTATAACCAGATCCAGATAGCACCTGAAGATCAAGACAAAATAATGTTTTCTTGTCCATGGGGGACACTTTCCTATCATGTTATACCATTTGGGTTATGTAAAACCCGTGTGCCACCTTTCAAAGAGTTGTAATCGGTATATTCTCTGATTTAATTCATGATTGTGTGGAAATATATATGGATGATTTCACGACATATGGAAATGAATTTGATGAGGCATTAGAAAATCTAGAGAAAACATTGATAAGGTGTAAGGAATCAAATGTTTCCCACAGTAATGAAAAATTTCCAATGATGTTAATTGATGGCATCATACTAGGGCACTGCATCTCATATAAAGTCATCCAATTGGATCTAGAAAAAATTAAGGTAATATTAAATTTCCCGACTCCATGTTCGCAAAAACAAGTACAAAGTTTCTTATGATATGTTGGTTATTACGTCGCTTCATTGAAAATTTCTCACGAATTGCTCGTCCATTATTTGTTTTGCTTAACAAACATTCTAAGTTTTTCTGGACAAAAATATGACAACATGCACTCGACAAACTGAAAATTAAAGTGTTTGAAGCTCCTATTTTAAGAGGGCCTGATTGGCCCCTCTCATTCCATATATCCACAGATGCATCAAACACTACAATTGGAGTTGTTCTAGGACAACTAGAAGGAAAGGATCCATAATCAATCTATTATGTCAATTAAAATATCTTCCCCGCAAAACTAAATTATACGGTAATAGAAAAAGAATTTATTGCATTAATACATGCAATTAATAAAGTTTGGCATTAAATCATAGGATATCCAATAATATTGCACACTGACCATGCTACCATAAAATATTTAATGAGAAAACCTATCACTAATGCCAAGGTAACTAGGTGGTCATTTTTACTATAGCAATATGATATAACCATCTTGAATAAACCAAGAAAAGATAATGTAGTGGTTGATTTCCCTTCAAGACTTACATCTAATGAGAGTGATCCACCTGTAGAAGATTATTTTCCTGATGAGCACTTATTTGTGGTTTCTACTAACCCTCCTTGGTTCGCATATATCGCTAATTACTTAGTTGCAGGTAGACTCCCACACCAATTATCTCCAAAAGAGAGAAAGAAGATAATTAGACAAAGTTGTAGATTCCCATGGATCAACGGTTTCCTCTTCCACACAGGATTGGAACTTATTATTAGAAGATGCATGCGATAAGACGAGATCCATGAGATATTGAAATCCTATCATGATAGCCAATGTGGAGGGAACTTTGTAGACAACAGGATTGGGTACAAGGTACTTCACCAAGGGTAATATTGGCCCACTATCTTCAAATATTCCAAGAGATATGTAGAAAGGTGCGATAGTTTCCAACGCATGGGAAGACCGGTGCAATCAGGCAAGATGTCGTTACAGCCACAGTTGGTATCAGAACCCTTTGATAAATGGTATCTGGACTTTGTAGGGTCGATCAATCCTTCTTCCCACCATAACTCCTACATCCTAGTATGCACATATCATGTCACAAAATGTATGGAAGACAAGGCACTCCCACCCGAAACAGAACAAGCAGTAGTATGATTTATTCATGAAGAAATCTTCACCAAATTTGGGATACCTTAAGAAATAGTTACTTATGGAGGAACTCATTTCACTTGAAGACTAATTAGAGACTTTATGGATAAATACAAGATCAATCACAAGGTCACTACACCATATCACATGCGAGCCAATGGACAATTAGAAGAGAAAAAAAAAATCCTTGAGGCCATCATCACCAAGACTATCAGACTACAACTCAAGGATTGGGTTGACAAACTACCTGAAGCTCTATGGGACTACCAAATGACATGGATGACTACTATTGGTTGTACTCCATATGAACTTGTGTACAAAAAGAGAGCACTATTGCCGATTGAAATAGAGATCCAGACACTCAGAACATTTGTACAACTTGGAATGGACTTAACTGAAGCTCGGAAGTAGAGACTCATATAGATCAATGAACTAGATGAACTTCGTCAAGTCACCCTACACCATACAAAAATAATACAACATCAAATATCTCAATGGAATAACAAGTTTATTAAGAAGAATAAATACAAAGTTGGAGACTCGACCTTATTAGTTGACTCCGGGTTCAAGGATTTCAAAGGGAAGTTTCGTACTCGATGGTTCGGGCCTTATGAGATTGATATTGTATATGAAAATGGAGCCATAAAAATTCACACCATTGACAACAAAAGAAATCCTCTGATGGAAAATGGACATAGGCTTCGATTATATCATAAACCCATATCCATGGAATCCTTTCTGAATAGGATCACTAGTGGATGGCCGGACAACGATCTGGAAATTGTAAAAAAGAGGGGAACCCCTAGCGAATGACTCATTCTCGCTTAAATACACACACACACCCATGTATAAAAACCCTTAGGGGAATTCCTGTGGACATGTTTTGTGAAAATCATCTTATATCGGTGCATGGCATGCTAAAAATGAAATTGAGAGAAAGAAACAAGGGAACTTCACAGTTTTTTTATGGTTATGTTAGGATCCTTCTGAACAAGTTTTTTATAAAGTTTTTTTTTTTAATAAATAAAAACTAGGATATGTAGGGGAGAAGAATGTTGTTGCAACTCTTATTGTTGCAACTCTTGTTGTTGCAACTCATGTTGTTGCAACTCTTATTGTTTCAACTCATATTGTTGCAACTCCGGCCTACTACAACTCCTATTACTACAATTCTAGCTTGATGCAACTCTTTTTGTTTCAAATCCTTCTTCTCCCACTCTCGTTGATGAGACTCCTGCCACTGCAACTTTTTCTACTACAACTCCTTTCGCCACAAATCTGCATATCACCACCACAAATCCACTACTAAGATGTTGTTGCAACTCCTTCTCCCACTCTTGGTTATGTGACTCTCATCGATGCAACTTTTGCTACTACAACTCCTTCTCCCACTCTCATTGATACAACTCTCGTTGCTGCAACTTTTTCTACTACAACTCCTTTCACCGCAACTCTACATATCATCACCACAAATCCAATGCTAATATATTGACATATGATTTAGAAAAGGAAAACTTCTGCCAAGATCCCTTTTCAATATGCATTCATGGCCCACATGTTGCTTCCATTTTGCACTCTGCTACAATTCCAGGACGATGCGACAACTTTACCCGTTGCTGCAATTTATCGTATTGTTGCAACTCTGCTCTTTGTTGCAAATCTAGGATGTTTCTCCAACTATGCACTTTGTTGAAATTCCAGGATATTATTGTGACTCTTCATATTGTTGCAACTCTCGATGTCAACACAATAGCTCACCAAAGGTATGCACAATCACGACAAGACACGATAAGCTTGAACGGTACGTCCCCTAAACTATGTAATGAGTAAGCATTGAATTGGAATAATTAAAACCTAATCACATCACTAAAACACTGTCACACACCCGTAATTATCCAAATTCATAACATAATTATCCCTTCCCATTGCCATTCTCGTTTATTCTCTGAAATCAACACCCTATGAATGTTCATACCAAATTGCAGCCATAGTGATTCGAGTTATGAGCAGGAAAATGGGAGACTCATTGAACCACTAATAGCCCACAGAAACCCTCTTGTTGGAATCATACGAGAACATTGGAGAAATTTTCTAGCAAGGACGTTGCATAGAATACCTAACTAGGATGTGCGTATATGACGATGATGTGGCACTGGAATTTGCCATTAATTTCAGAGGAATCGGGACAGAGTTAGTGGGGTAGTTTTGCAGGTAATAGAGGATGTAATTAAAGAAGTGATCAATATTTCTCAAATGGGCAAACGATGGTATTGTCGTCAGAGGCCCAAGCCCAAAATTCTCGAACAATTCCTTGAACCAGGGGAAACATTGGTCAAAAAGGGAATAGGATTTGACAGGACTTCATTGCCAATCCCATGGAAAGATATTTCCATCATCATGCAATGATACATTACCTCTGAGGGTTTTTATGGGGCCATCTACCTACATGATATTCGGTTACTAGATCACCTATGGCATGGTAGGTTGGTCAATTTGTCTTTTTTCTTTTGGAGAACACTACAAAACATGGCCAAGTAGGCATAAAGGTCGTCCACCCTCGAGAATATATCTCACACCACGAGTTAATCAAACTCTTAGTCGAACGAGCACTGCAAAGGGAGGGTAGGACATGGAATGAGGTAGCAATAGCACCAGTCGACAATGTAACACTACCGAGAAGAGAAGAATTTGTTGCAACTCCTCCATGGGACAACAGTGCTACAACTCTATAAGTTTATGGCATTGCAACTCCATAAGATGAGGTCGTTGCAACTCTGTAGGTCGTGGTTGCTACATCTCTGGACGTTGTAACAACTATAGCTCTGGAGGTTGAAAAAGTTACAACTTCTGGAACTGTAGCCACTGATAAACAAAACCCCTAGGTTTCTGTTGAAATTCCTTTGGAAGATGAAGGAGGCCACGATAGTGACATAGAGGTCACAGGAATAAAACTTGCAACCAAAATGCTACCGAGGATAAGAAAAATGGAAACATACCTGATAACTAGAAAGAAGAAAAGGTAAAGAAGCAGTGTCACCACCTGAAAAAGAAAAACCCATGTTGTTACACAAGAACCAGTAGGGGCACAAGAAGTCGAAGAAGAAGTCGAAGCACAAGACATGATGGGGCATGAACAAGACTCGATTGAGCCTAGACATAATGAAGAACTAGGGATAGAGAAACTCACTAGTATAAAAGAACCAACAAGGAAAACCCTAGGGGAAAGCCTTGTTGTGATTCTGGAGGCTTACAGTGGCGATGAGGAAGTTGTAACTCTAGAATCCAATGTCCCCATTGTTTCCCCAGATCCATCCAAAAGAAAAAAATAAAAACGAATAAGTCATCCCTCACGGGTCCATGCTACTACACAATACCCAACAGGGGCAAACTTAGGTGAAGGAATGATTGCAAATTTGGAATGTTATCAAGATGAGGAAGAAGTTGCCACTCCTTAGGCAGATCACACATATGATGACATCAATTGCCTCCATGGGAGCCTCCCCCTCTTAGACTCACAGTAACTTTTTGGTTTCATGAGGACATACAACGATTTCGAGTACTGAGGGGAGATGATGAGGGCTCAAATTGACATATTTTTAGCACCCATCCAATACTTTTTGCACACATTTTTTCCATTTTCATTTCCATATCTATACACTTTTCATCCACAACAACACATTTTTGGTTAAGGTACAATCACTGACCCAACATTCCATTTTCAATACTTATTCATATGCATTTTTCAAAAGATTGTTACTTTTCATGCTAACCATGTTTTAAAGGAACAAGTTGTGCAGGAACCTTCCCAACATGAGAGTTGCAATTCTTGTTCAAGTGAAATTGCTACAACTCTAGTCATTATTGCAACTCTTGTTTCTACAACTTGCAGTGCTGCAACTTTGGTCATTGTTGCAACTCTCGATGTTGCAACTCGCAGTGCGGTGACTCGCAATACTTAAAAGCACCAGGGAATGATTAGTCAACCAACAACCTCTCGGGAATATGACAAGGGAAATTGGGGTGCCATAATGGAATGCACAACTCAACCACCACTTTCCATAGCTGATTTAGGCAGCAAACACCCGAGTTTTTCCCTCCTTTGGAAATTTCAATGTAACAATATGAGACATCCCAATTCTTTTGGTTTTCCATCGACCTTCTTAGATCATTTAGGCAAAATTCATTTTATATAAATACACCCTCTCTCACAAAGCTGAGGGATGGAGTAAAATCAGTAGATAGAATTGTATTGAAGCTACATATTTCATCTTAATAAAAGTTTTGTTATGTTCCTATTCAATTCATGGTGTGTTGATCATTTAGTGTCTCCTGCATTCTTATACCAATACCTTGTTTAAGGAGGTAGGGCCCCCTCCTTAGCTCGGTATTGTTTGTATATTATAATTTGTAGAAGTAGTCTTAGTTTCATTTCTATCTTTTTAATTTATTTCCAGCAATTCCTTCATTGACATCTTACTGTAACTGTAGCATTTTCCATTACTGTAGCTTTGGATTGTTGTGACTCAAAGTTCATATTGCAGAGTTCTATTTCCTTATTCATGTGTGAATGGTTATAGCGGATTTTCCATAATTCCATTTATTTCCATCAATTCCTCTCTTAACTTCTAATCGACTATTGTAGCTTAGAATTGGCATTGCAGGGTATGTTGGGTGAGTTTCCTTGGAAGAAACCAATATTTTATGCTAGGAGAGTTCACTGTTGTTGATTTGGTGAAGAGAATAGATCCATACCATTGGTCGGATGGTTCCAGTTTCGGAGAGGTTAAGCAAGGAAGAATTTGAACTATGAAAGGGAGAGCCCCGAATCGACGAGGATTGTCAATCTATCAGAGAGTGCTTAGGGAGAAATATGGACCATTGGATCTAGTAAGTATATTGTTGGTGGAAGGGTTTTCAAAGATCCAAAAAGAGAATTATAACAGGAATTCGACGATGGGAACTCTAAGGACCGTAGATCCATTGTGAGGTGTTCCTTGAAATCGCAGTGACCGTAGGATCAAATGAACGAGGATCGTTCGATCCATTAGAGATGTGCATGGTTGGAGTGAGCTACTCAGAGTAGTTTGTGGATCTAGAATGGAGGCGCTCTGAAGGGAAAAGACTCTAAAAATGAAGGAGGATCGTTGATTGGTATGGCGCAATATTTAATCTCAGTCATATATTTTATGGGTCCCATTTTTTGTTATGTGGAATGAACACTCAAGCGGGAAGTAACCATCGAGTGGATGGGTGTTTCAATGTAACCGTAGTCGTTAGACCCCATGTACGAGGATTGTTAGATATTGATGGATGATTCGTCGGGGTATCGTCATCGGAAGGGAGATCAACCTAGGTGGTTGGGCACTCCGATGGGATCAAGTCTGAATAGCCAAAAATTGTTGTTCTAAGGGTGATAAGAAAATCGGACCATCCGATTGAGGGTATTTAGGCATCTAGATACTTCAGTAAGCTAAGTAGGGACACTTCTTTGAGAATTAATAAGAGTTAACTTAGCTTAAATTATGATAAGAGAAGTCCGCACTTAAACAAGTTGCGGAATAACTTTCTGTACAATTAAACTCATGGAATAACTCAAAAAAATAGATAAACAATTATCTTTATAAAATGTTTGTGCAACTAGCTTCTTGGGAAGGAAGGACGTTCCACCCAACCATAGACCTGTTGTTCCAAATCTCAACAGCAAGTCACCCCCAAGATGGGGATAAGAATCCACAAGAGAAGGGGGTCTCTAACAGTCCACTCACAACTCAATATCCCACAACCCACTAGTATTCTCCTACAACTATCATGAATTTCCTCCAGCTCTCTTCCTCTTGACCTGCCCAACCCAAGGAATGTACCCCTTCATTGCTCTCAGTCCATCAGGTGTTCCATTTATTTATCAGGGTCTCTCTAAAACATGTAACCAGGAATATCTCTGTTGGGAACTCAAGGGAACTCACTGCCAGAGAAACCAGCAGCAAAAACAATAGAAACCACTTGTTGTTACAGTGTCACTCACTCAAGAGTTCACTCTTCAAGCTTGACAACCTGGATCTTAAATCTTCAGCTCCAAAATGCTCCATAAACGCTTCAGCATGCTCCAAAATGCTCCATAAACGCTTCAGCATGCTCCAAAATTTTCCCAACCTTCTTGCTTCAACTCCCAAGCTCTTCTCTCCTCTTCTCTCCTCTTCATGAAAACTGAATGTGTAAAACTACATGGTACCACCCATATAAATTTCTTTTATTTTCCCAAGACAGTTGACAGCTCACTCTGCCCAATGTTGATTGTACTTCAACCCCATGCTTCCAATGACTATGGGATGTGACTCTCACACCCACCTTCTTATATGAGTTTAATGATTGGGCTCTCATCCACTCAAACAAAAAATAGAAGGTTTCTTCAAACGATAATAAAATTCAGGAAAGTGGGTTTGAATTAATACCCATAATTAATTCCCCCCTTGGACCCCTCTTAGACACTCTTTAGACATTTCCCCTTTTCTTATGGATTAATCAGCCCCTGTATCTATCCATATCCCCAACAGTTGGTATCACATTATATTTATTAAAATTCAGAAAAAAAACATTTTTCATATTACATCGATTGGCTATAGCCACATTCATATCTACATTATGCATTAGTTAAACTGTGGATTATAGTGGAGATGTCACAATTATATTCTCCAAGCTCCATTCAGAAAGGTGTAATATGGTCATATGTAGAATTGTGGTGAAGAATTGTGTAATTCATTTGTTGCATTTCTACATCACTGATTTATGAGTGTTTTCCATAAATTTGTTATTCATTAAGTTGATATTTACCTTTATGTTTTCATAAGGCACATAGGGATTAATGAATGAAATTCTAGATTTATTAGTGTGTAAATACAGTATATTTGGGACTTTAGCTTAATATAAATGTGTATTTCAATTTATGAGCAGCTTCATTGATTCCATTGCTTGAGCTTAAACCTTTCACTTTTGGTACTTTAGTTTTGCAATTTCATTTGTGCACCTAAACCAAAACTTTGTTCTTCAATAAAATAAATAATAATAATAATTAAACAATAGTTAGCACCACAAGCTGGAGGAATCATCTTTAAGGGTGGAAACTCTGATTTGTGTGTTTTCATCTCATGAGTTCCCTGTGAAAGTTGATGAAGGACATTTGCCTACATCAACAAGTAATTCCATATTTTTTTGTCATGATGTGTGATCTTTCTATTACAATATTTAAAGTTTACGTGAGTTATATTATTAAATTTAATAGAAAGTATTCTCAAAGTTTATGCCAATTATATATGAACATCATTACATAAGAATTATTGGAGATCAATTAAAACTCCAAATTGAGTTGTAGTTCACACTTAGAGTGTAAATGAATGCATTGTAGTCAATTTTGAATGGCTTGATTACCATCTTAGAGTGTCTAGGAAGGTATATGATAGGTTGGTGATTGCTACCCATGTTGAGTTCTACTCTTCCATTTGTAAATGAAGGATACTTTGAAATTACGAATGATGATATATCAAAGTGGTATCTTCGTTCGAATGATGACATTTTCTTACATTTACATTAAAGATTATCAATGAACAAGGTGAGAAATAAATTCTCTTCTATGTTCTCTATAATCTTTTCCAGAAAAACTCTTCAAAGTGTGAATGCATATTTTCATGTGAAGAGTCAATATTCTAGTTCATAAGCAAGAATTATACTATGATCCGAAGAATCAAGAAATGGGTACATTACAAAACTTGATCCACTCTATGTTATGTGCAATTAAATCAAAGTTTGGCAAATCAATGTGAAATTTGAATTATTGTGTTAAACAAAACTTTAGTAGTGTTTCAAAAAACTTCTAAGTTTTATTAGTTGAAACCTTATGAAATGAAAAGATAAGTTTAGAAGAAAACATTTTTTTAAGTAACTTCTACTTATCATTTCCAAATTATATTTTATATAATAAATTTAGTTTGAGGAAAAATAATATGTGTCTTAACTTATACTTATCATCTCCAAATGATATGATCTTTCACATGAATAACTAAAAAAAATTCCCACATAAAAGTATGGACATGATTTTTCCCAATTTATTCCAAAAATTAGTTAATATGGGGTATGCATATGGGGAAGTAAAGCCTAAAAATAGTTTGCGGTGTGCATATAAAGCCTAAACATAGTTTGGGGTATGCATATGGGGAAGTAAAACCTAAAAATAATTTGGGTACACTCAAAAGAATTTCCTAAACAATTGTTGTATTAGTGAAAAACCAATATTCATTGATCAAATTATTATTATTAAGAAAGAATATTGGGAGGAAATATGGTCATGAATCACTAAACTGAAAAGTTTATCCTTGTCAATACTTTCTATAGTTGTTTTGGACAAATTTCTCATAAGGGATTTTTCTTAATAAACAATATAGATATTGTTCTACTATTTAGCAAGTCCAAATGGTTAGCTCAATCAATTATTGCCAACATTGTTGGACATTTGGCTAGTTTTGTGACCGCGGATACCTAGTTTTCTTAATTTATGTCATCCACGAATTTGGGAAGCATTTGTGGGGTTTCCTTGTGAGATTTCCTTGAAAAAAAGAAATTATACTACTATTTGAAAATTAGTAAAATAGAGTCTCAAACTTGATTTTGACTCAAAATGGATGACTCATAATGGTTACAATTTTGAAGAACCAAAAATACTTATAGAAAATGTCAATGTTGTAGTGCATAGTAGATATCTAGAATGCATTTAAAACAAACTTGAAATGGTTGGAAATTTCTCTCAAAAGATAATAGAGAGGTTGTGCACTAGATTATTAAAAATGGATAATTCAAAATTGTTATAATTTTGAGTTATGGAAAATTAAAATGAACCTCTTAAGGAGAATATTAAAATAATATTTAAAATAATAAAATAAAAATTATATTTGTAACTTATCTTGGATGTGAGTTTACTCAAATTTCAAGTGTTACAAACACTACATACTTTCAATAAACCTTGGTCTCCATACTTTTAATACTTTTAATAAACCTATGATGAGATAAACTGAAAATACATGAAAAAAGGTGTTTCTTTTATTTATTTACTTTTTTTTGCATAGACAAACTTGCACTTGATTAAAATATAGACAAATAATTGAATTTTTTATGATATTTAGCCTATATTAATTCCAATATTTATTTATTTTTTACAATATTTGTAGATAGACAAATTTGTGGTTTTAAAATGTAGACAAATAATTAAAATTTTAGTAGAAGATCAAAGAACTAAAAGTTCTTATCTATACCTCTTTCCTCTCGGAATACCCCTTTACATTTTATTATTTTGACTGTGAATTTAGAAGAAATATTTGTGTTTAGTGTGGATGGATGGATGAAGAAATTATTACTCTCTCCATCTAAATTCAAATATATCTTGCTACACATTCACTCTTTATGAATCAATTGTTCAGAAATATTCAAAATAAACAAATCTAATAATTAACCATTTTTCCAAAATCTCTAATTACTCTTTGACATCATTATTATACAATAATCTTAGATTCTTAAAAACATACATATAACACAAGCAAAGATTACATTTAAATCAAACTATCATCTTTAAGTAGGATAATATCATTGAAATAATAAAACATACTCTTGATAACTTTGAAATTGTGTTTTCCCATTCTCCTTTTTGTTTTGAGGATCTAGTTTAATAA
>ML829462.1:38504-57882 GCA_009831015.1 Picea engelmannii | reverse complement strand
GAAAACCCTTCCACCAACAATATACTTACTAGATCCAATGGTCCATATTTCTCCCTAAGCACTCTCTGATAGATTGACAATCCTCGTCGATTCGGGGCTCTCCCTTTCATAGTTCAAATTCTTCCTTGCTTAACCTCTCCGAAACTGGAACCATCCGACCAATGGTATGGATCTATTCTCTTCACCAAATCAACAACAGTGAACTCTCCTAGCATAAAATATTGGTTTCTTCCAAGGAAACTCACCCAACATACCCTGCAATGCCAATTCTAAGCTACAATAGTCGATTAGAAGTTAAGAGAGGAATTGATGGAAATAAATGGAATTATGGAAAATCCGCTATAACCATTCACACATGAATAAGGAAATAGAACTCTGCAATATGAACTTTGAGTCACAACAATCCAAAGCTACAGTAATGGAAAATGCTACAGTTACAGTAAGATGTCAATGAAGGAATTGCTGGAAATAAATTAAAAAGATAGAAATGAAACTAAGACTACTTCTACAAATTATAATATACAAACAATACCGAGCTAAGGAGGGGGCCCTACCTCCTTAAACAAGGTATTGGTATAAGAATGCAGGAGACACTAAATGATCAACACACCATGAATTGAATAGGAACATAACAAAACTTTTATTAAGATGAAATATGTAGCTTCAATACAATTCTATCTACTGATTTTACTCCATCCCTCAGCTTTGTGAGAGAGGGTGTATTTATATAAAATGAATTTTGCCTAAATGATCTAAGAAGGTCGATGGAAAACCAAAAGAATTGGGATGTCTCATATTGTTACATTGAAATTTCCAAAGGAGGGAAAAACTCGGGTGTTTGCTGCCTAAATCAGCTATGGAAAGTGGTGGTTGAGTTGTGCATTCCATTATGGCACCCCAATTTCCCTTGTCATATTCCCGAGAGGTTGTTGGTTGACTAATCATTCCCTGGTGCTTTTAAGTATTGCGAGTCACCGCACTGCGAGTTGCAACATCGAGAGTTGCAACAATGACCAAAGTTGCAGCACTGCAAGTTGTAGAAACAAGAGTTGCAATAATGACTAGAGTTGTAGCAATTTCACTTGAACAAGAATTGCAACTCTCATGTTGGGAAGGTTCCTGCACAACTTGTTCCTTTAAAACATGGTTAGCATGAAAAGTAACAATCTTTTGAAAAATGCATATGAATAAGTATTGAAAATGGAATGTTGGGTCAGTGATTGTACCTTAACCAAAAATGTGTTGTTGTGGATGAAAAGTGTATAGATATGGAAATGAAAATGGAAAAAATGTGTGCAAAAAGTATTGGATGGGTGCTAAAAATATGTCAATTTGAGCCCTCATCATCTCCCCTCAGTACTCGAAATCGTTGTATGTCCTCATGAAACCAAAAAGTTACTGTGAGTCTAAGAGGGGGAGGCTCCCATGGAGGCAATTGATGTCATCATATGTGTGATCTGCCTAAGGAGTGGCAACTTCTTCCTCATCTTGATAACATTCCAAATTTGCAATCATTCCTTCACCTAAGTTTGCCCCTGTTGGGTATTGTGTAGTAGCATGGACCCGTGAGGGATGACTTATTCGTTTTTATTTTTTTCTTTTGGATGGATCTGGGGAAACAATGGGGACATTGGATTCTAGAGTTACAACTTCCTCATCGCCACTGTAAGCCTCCAGAATCACAACAAGGCTTTCCCCTAGGGTTTTCCTTGTTGGTTCTTTTATACTAGTGAGTTTCTCTATCCCTAGTTCTTCATTATGTCTAGGCTCAATCGAGTCTTGTTCATGCCCCATCATGTCTTGTGCTTCGACTTCTTCTTCGACTTCTTGTGCCCCTACTGGTTCTTGTGTAACAACATGGGTTTTTCTTTTTCAGGTGGTGACACTGCTTCTTTACCTTTTCTTCTTTCTAGTTATCAGGTATGTTTCCATTTTTCTTATCCTCGGTAGCATTTTGGTTGCAAGTTTTATTCCTGTGACCTCTATGTCACTATCGTGGCCTCCTTCATCTTCCAAAGGAATTTCAACAGAAACCTAGGGGTTTTGTTTATCAGTGGCTACAGTTCCAGAAGTTGTAACTTTTTCAACCTCCAGAGCTATAGTTGTTACAACGTCCAGAGATGTAGCAACCACGACCTACAGAGTTGCAACGACCTCATCTTATGGAGTTGCAATGCCATAAACTTATAGAGTTGTAGCACTGTTGTCCCATGGAGGAGTTGCAACAAATTCTTCTCTTCTCGGTAGTGTTACATTGTCGACTGGTGCTATTGCTACCTCATTCCATGTCCTACCCTCCCTTTGCAGTGCTCGTTCGACTAAGAGTTTGATTAACTCGTGGTGTGAGATATATTCTCGAGGGTGGACGACCTTTATGCCTACTTGGCCATGTTTTGTAGTGTTCTCCAAAAGAAAAAAGACAAATTGACCAACCTACCATGCCATAGGTGATCTAGTAACCGAATATCATGTAGGTAGATGGCCCCATAAAAACCCTCAGAGGTAATGTATCATTGCATGATGATGGAAATATCTTTCCATGGGATTGGCAATGAAGTCCTGTCAAATCCTATTCCCTTTTTGACCAATGTTTCCCCTGGTTCAAGGAATTGTTCGAGAATTTTGGGCTTGGGCCTCTGACGACAATACCATCGTTTGCCCATTTGAGAAATATTGATCACTTCTTTAATTACATCCTCTATTACCTGCAAAACTACCCCACTAACTCTGTCCCGATTCCTCTGAAATTAATGGCAAATTCCAGTGCCACATCATCGTCATATACGCACATCCTAGTTAGGTATTCTATGCAACGTCCTTGCTAGAAAATTTCTCCAATGTTCTCGTATGATTCCAACAAGAGGGTTTCTGTGGGCTATTAGTGGTTCAATGAGTCTCCCATTTTCCTGCTCATAACTCGAATCACTATGGCTGCAATTTGGTATGAACATTCATAGGGTGTTGATTTCAGAGAATAAACGAGAATGGCAATGGGAAGGGATAATTATGTTATGAATTTGGATAATTACGGGTGTGTGACAGTGTTTTAGTGATGTGATTAGGTTTTAATTATTCCAATTCAATGCTTACTCATTACATAGTTTAGGGGACGTACCGTTCAAGCTTATCGTGTCTTGTCGTGATTGTGCATACCTTTGGTGAGCTATTGTGTTGACATCGAGAGTTGCAACAATATGAAGAGTCACAATAATATCCTGGAATTTCAACAAAGTGCATAGTTGGAGAAACATCCTAGATTTGCAACAAAGAGCAGAGTTGCAACAATACGATAAATTGCAGCAACGGGTAAAGTTGTCGCATCGTCCTGGAATTGTAGCAGAGTGCAAAATGGAAGCAACATGTGGGCCATGAATGCATATTGAAAAGGGATCTTGGCAGAAGTTTTCCTTTTCTAAATCATATGTCAATATATTAGCATTGGATTTGTGGTGATGATATGTAGAGTTGCGGTGAAAGGAGTTGTAGTAGAAAAAGTTGCAGCAACGAGAGTTGTATCAATGAGAGTGGGAGAAGGAGTTGTAGTAGCAAAAGTTGCATCGATGAGAGTCACATAACCAAGAGTGGGAGAAGGAGTTGCAACAACATCTTAGTAGTGGATTTGTGGTGGTGATATGCAGATTTGTGGCGAAAGGAGTTGTAGTAGAAAAAGTTGCAGTGGCAGGAGTCTCATCAACGAGAGTGGGAGAAGAAGGATTTGAAACAAAAAGAGTTGCATCAAGCTAGAATTGTAGTAATAGGAGTTGTAGTAGGCCGGAGTTGCAACAATATGAGTTGAAACAATAAGAGTTGCAACAACATGAGTTGCAACAACAAGAGTTGCAACAATAAGAGTTGCAACAACATTCTTCTCCCCTACATATCCTAGTTTTTATTTATTAAAAAAAAAAACTTTATAAAAAACTTGTTCAGAAGGATCCTAACATAACCATAAAAAAACTGTGAAGTTCCCTTGTTTCTTTCTCTCAATTTCATTTTTAGCATGCCATGCACCGATATAAGATGATTTTCACAAAACATGTCCACAGGAATTCCCCTAAGGGTTTTTATACATGGGTGTGTGTGTGTATTTAAGCGAGAATGAGTCATTCGCTAGGGGTTCCCCTCTTTTTTACAATTTCCAGATCGTTGTCCGGCCATCCACTAGTGATCCTATTCAGAAAGGATTCCATGGATATGGGTTTATGATATAATCGAAGCCTATGTCCATTTTCCATCAGAGGATTTCTTTTGTTGTCAATGGTGTGAATTTTTATGGCTCCATTTTCATATACAATATCAATCTCATAAGGCCCGAACCATCGAGTACGAAACTTCCCTTTGAAATCCTTGAACCCGGAGTCAACTAATAAGGTCGAGTCTCCAACTTTGTATTTATTCTTCTTAATAAACTTGTTATTCCATTGAGATATTTGATGTTGTATTATTTTTGTATGGTGTAGGGTGACTTGACGAAGTTCATCTAGTTCATTGATCTATATGAGTCTCTACTTCCGAGCTTCAGTTAAGTCCATTCCAAGTTGTACAAATGTTCTGAGTGTCTGGATCTCTATTTCAATCGGCAATAGTGCTCTCTTTTTGTACACAAGTTCATATGGAGTACAACCAATAGTAGTCATCCATGTCATTTGGTAGTCCCATAGAGCTTCAGGTAGTTTGTCAACCCAATCCTTGAGTTGTAGTCTGATAGTCTTGGTGATGATGGCCTCAAGGATTTTTTTTTTCTCTTCTAATTGTCCATTGGCTCGCATGTGATATGGTGTAGTGACCTTGTGATTGATCTTGTATTTATCCATAAAGTCTCTAATTAGTCTTCAAGTGAAATGAGTTCCTCCATAAGTAACTATTTCTTAAGGTATCCCAAATTTGGTGAAGATTTCTTCATGAATAAATCATACTACTGCTTGTTCTGTTTCGGGTGGGAGTGCCTTGTCTTCCATACATTTTGTGACATGATATGTGCATACTAGGATGTAGGAGTTATGGTGGGAAGAAGGATTGATCGACCCTACAAAGTCCAGATACCATTTATCAAAGGGTTCTGATACCAACTGTGGCTGTAACGACATCTTGCCTGATTGCACCGGTCTTCCCATGCGTTGGAAACTATCGCACCTTTCTACATATCTCTTGGAATATTTGAAGATAGTGGGCCAATATTACCCTTGGTGAAGTACCTTGTACCCAATCCTGTTGTCTACAAAGTTCCCTCCACATTGGCTATCATGATAGGATTTCAATATCTCATGGATCTCGTCTTATCGCATGCATCTTCTAATAATAAGTTCCAATCCTGTGTGGAAGAGGAAACCGTTGATCCATGGGAATCTACAACTTTGTCTAATTATCTTCTTTCTCTCTTTTGGAGATAATTGGTGTGGGAGTCTACCTGCAACTAAGTAATTAGCGATATATGCGAACCAAGGAGGGTTAGTAGAAACCACAAATAAGTGCTCATCAGGAAAATAATCTTCTACAGGTGGATCACTCTCATTAGATGTAAGTCTTGAAGGGAAATCAACCACTACATTATCTTTTCTTGGTTTATTCAAGATGGTTATATCATATTGCTATAGTAAAAATGACCACCTAGTTACCTTGGCATTAGTGATAGGTTTTCTCATTAAATATTTTATGGTAGCATGGTCAGTGTGCAATATTATTGGATATCCTATGATTTAATGCCAAACTTTATTAATTGCATGTATTAATGCAATAAATTCTTTTTCTATTACCGTATAATTTAGTTTTGCGGGGAAGATATTTTAATTGACATAATAGATTGATTATGGATCCTTTCCTTCTAGTTGTCCTAGAACAACTCCAATTGTAGTGTTTGATGCATCTGTGGATATATGGAATGAGAGGGGCCAATCAGGCCCTCTTAAAATAGGAGCTTCAAACACTTTAATTTTCAGTTTGTCGAGTGCATGTTGTCATATTTTTGTCCAGAAAAACTTAGAATGTTTGTTAAGCAAAACAAATAATGGACGAGCAATTCGTGAGAAATTTTCAATGAAGCGACGTAATAACCAACATATCATAAGAAACTTTGTACTTGTTTTTGCGAACATGGAGTCGGGAAATTTAATATTACCTTAATTTTTTCTAGATCCAATTGGATGACTTTATATGAGATGCAGTGCCCTAGTATGATGCCATCAATTAACATCATTGGAAATTTTTCATTACTGTGGGAAACATTTGATTCCTTACACCTTATCAATGTTTTCTCTAGATTTTCTAATGCCTCATCAAATTCATTTCCATATGTCGTGAAATCATCCATATATATTTCCACACAATCATGAATTAAATCAGAGAATATACCGATTACAACTCTTTGAAAGGTGGCACACGGGTTTTACATAACCCAAATGGTATAACATGATAGGAAAGTGTCCCCCATGGACAAGAAAACATTATTTTGTCTTGATCTTCAGGTGCTATCTGGATCTGGTTATACCCACTTAATCCATTGAGAAAAGACAATTATTTCTTCCCTTCTCACGTATACAAGACCTAGTAAATGAATGGAGGTGGGAAATTGTCCTTGTGTGTTTCTTTATTGAGTTCTCGATAGTCCACACAAATCCTCTATTTACCATTTTTATTTGTTACCATGACTAGAGGGGAGATCCATTGGCTATCAGAAATTAGATAGATAAAGTTGGATGAAAGAAATTTTTGTAGCTCTTCCTTAACTATGTCCTTCATTGCAGGATTCAGCTGGAACTAAGTTTTTTGGACGGGTCTATATCCTTATTTAATATATATGTTATGTGTGCATAAGTCAGGATGGATTCCCTTCATGTCAGAGTAGTCCTAGGTGAAGGCATCCCACATCATTGTGATTTTGTAGCATCTTAACCAATTAATGTTTTTGTTGTTCAGTCAATCCATGGTTGATTTTCAAGGTTTTCCTGGGGATGATTTTGGTTTTTGTGGTGGAACCTTGATCTTTTTCTGGTGGGGATTCATGTTCTACATGCGAGGTGCTTGTTGAGGCTAGAGAAGCCTATGTTACCGGTTGCATAACATGCTAAAGAACATATGATTTGGATAAGGAAGAAGAAGAGGCTATGCAATCATTGATTTCATCGTCCTCTGTTTTCTCTCTGATAGCTAAGTACTAATTTATAGAGAACATTTGATGAGCTTCTCCTTCTTCATGACTATCCTCTCTGTCGGCCCAGAGTGGTGCTTCAAAATATACGCTAGGTTTGGTGATAGGATATAGGGTTAATTGTTTTGTAGAGGTCTCGTGTGATATGGTCATATTTCTTGACCTACAACTAATGTAAGCATTTGTAGTGGCAAGCCAAGGCCTTCCCAGGATTAAAGGATACCCTCCAAGAGAGGTTTTGTGCTGTAGGACCATAAAGTTGGAGGGATATTCCCATGAATATACGAAGATCACTACATCTTCTAATATGCCCTTTGGTTTGATAGTTGATCTGCCAACAAGTTGGAGTATTATTGGGGTTTCCTTAAGGCCCGTGAGTTTTAAGGTTTGCATGGTCTCACACGTTATAACATTAATGGAAACACCAAGGTCGATTAATGTGTTGCTAATGAGTGTGTTATTAATACACACATTAATTATCATATTTACATGGTAAGAATATTTGGCCGTGAGAATGCCCCCCATCATCAAGTTTGATAGTTTACCCATAACATGGACAATTTGTGGATCCTTCCATTTTTTACCGGGTTTCCTTAAACAAAGTTCCTGTACCACTTTTGAATATATAGGAACATTATTGATGGCTTGGAAGAGCGGTATTTTAACACACACATTCTTGAGTTCCCCTAAGAAGTGAAACTTAGGATGAGTAAGAGGTTTCTCTAAGTTTAGTCTTTTTGGATATGGTGGGTTTTGAATTCCAAGGTGGGCATGATCAACTTTTAAGGGTTCATGAGATTGTTTTTGCTCTAGTTCTTAATTCTAGAAATACTCATTCAAATCTTCAATATGAATAGGAGGTTGGTCCTTAGTTAGTTTCTTCGTAGATTAAAGGTGAATATCATTGCAGTCTAGGGAAGAGATGGAATAGGTGGGGTAGGCAACAAGTCCAACACCTTGCACTGGTTGGGTTGGCCTTTCATTATTGGGGTTAGGGATGGGTTGTGCAGGTAATCATGGTTGAGAAGGGGCCGATGTGGATGCCTACATTTGGGGAGGGGGAATAATTTGCATGGGTGGATGTGTCATGGCCTATTGAGGGCCTTGTAAATTTGGATTTCTACACCTCTATTTCCATTATTGATTTGGAGGAGGATGATCCATCCATTGTTGTTTTGTCATGCCCCATTGTTGAGAATCATACTACATGGAAGGGGTTAGTCCATGTGAATTAAAATAATGAGATTGGTCTTGAATCATATCTTGAGGCCTAGGTTTCCATGGTCACTTCTGAGAGACAAAGCATAACTGCTATGGTTCCTCATCTTTTTAATAGATAGCTTTTAGTCTTGGTAAGGATGGACATTTACAAGTATCATGGTCCTTGTTGTATATTCCACAAAACTCAATTTGATCTAATGGAAATTCTTTCCATGGGTGCTTTGTTCTGCACTTCGGGAAAAAGATGGCCAAAGCTCATTCTGTCTCTTCTTTCTTCTTATTCATTTTCAATGTATCCAATTGGGATCTCAAGGAACTAAGTATATCAATTTTGAAGTCCTCTAACATGTTCCCAATATCTACTCTTGTGACTCCACCTCAAGTAGCCTTGTTGGTTCTCGTTAATATATCTCTTGGTCCTTTGCCTCTGTTTGAAGTACCTATGCAATATTTGCAACAAATTTCTAAGAAAACATCATAATCTAACTAAGAAACATCTCCTCCACCCATCAGGTTGAGAAGTTCAATGCAATCATCTCTGATTCCTCTAAGGAATAAGACACGTCGTTTCTCGGGAAACAAATCTCCTTGCCTTTCCCTTTGCAAATTATAGTTGAACCTTTTGAAATAATCCCCAAGGATATTATCATCATGTTGAGTCATCCTGAAGAATTACTCCCTCCTTTATTTATCCGTATAATAACTGGTAATTTTCCAGAAATTTCTTCATCATCTCAACCCATGTACGGATACTATCCCTACCAAGGCCCATGAACCAACGTAACTTGGTGTACTGGAGAGTGGCAGAAAAAAGATTCAATTTCTAGGCATATAACACATAATCGCAACTCCTGCAAATTATTTCTAACTCAAAGAAGAAGGTGTCGAGATCCTCTTTAGATAAACCATGAAAATTTGGTAAGGAGAAATGAGGGATATTCTTCATTTTGGTGTCTTCATTTGATCCTCTAATTGGAAATAAAAAGGCAAAGGTTTCTTCCTTGATAGTTTCTTGTGCCATTTTCTTTCGAGGTTTGTCCTCTGCCTCTGAAGGTGCCTTAGGAAATATGAACTCCCTGGAGTGGTATTTTCCACTGACCAGTTCCTCTAAAAGTGGAACCACTATGTGGATAAAACCTAGTACAGTTTCAGATTCTTGAGTGCAAGTCTCAGGTTTCCTCTTAGCAATGGAACTTGTTGTGGGTGAAAAATAATTCAACTAAATTTGATCCTTTCCCTCTTGATTGTGTCCTGCACTATTAATGTTACAAGGATTTTTAGATAAACTAATGAATCTACCTTGTTGATCTCTAACTTTGTGCATAGAAAATATTAGAAAAACATCCTACAGTTTGTTGAAAAAAAATCATATCACTCAATCTATGGTAATGAGATTACAAACAATAGTAAGAAAACAACTTTACTTTTGACAGTTCCTCGACTATGATGCCAAAAATGAAGGACTTTTCAATCACTTCCTAATTAATTTAGTAATCAAATGAAGAGTTGTGCATTTAATTATCAATCCGATGTTGTAATTGAAATTATGAATTGTTGTGCACTATATATGAAAGTTTAATGATGTGATTTCCAATGAGCTATAGTGCTTTCAAATGATTGTCACATGACAAGGTTTTAGAATGCTTTAACAAGTCACCAAATTAAGCTATATCAAATCCACATGGTTGCAGGAAAGTAAATGACACATTGTATAGAGGTAAATCACTCTTGCGGGGAAAAATAATCTCACTTGTAGGGAAGTAAATCACACTTGCGAAAAAGTAAATCATGTTTTCAGGAAAGTAAATCACATTTGCAAAAAAGTAAATCACTCTTGCTTTAAAGTAAAATCACATTTGCAGGAAAGTAAATCACATTTGTGGAAAACTAAATCACACTTGCAGAAAAGTAAAGGTGACTTTCTCAAGTATTAATATGACCTTGATTAATGTGAAAGATTTATTATACTTTATGCACTGAGATACATCAAACCTTAAGCTACAAAGATCAAACCACACTGTGCTTGTAAACAAATGAGATAAAATATCTTAATTTTCAAACCACACGATTGTCAATATAGAAAAATAAGTGCATAGTTGCAACAATGAGAGTTACAACAAAGGGAATTGCAACAACACAGGTCACCATAACATGATTTATAACAATATGGGTTGCATCAACCATAATCACAAAAAGAAAAAAATTTAAATAGGAATTGTTGTAAATAATGAAAGTGAATAAAATATGCTACAACTATACACTAAAAAACCAAAAGGAAAGGTTCTGCAATGTTAACACAAGATGACGATAACATAATTACAATGTCAAGAAAAAGCTAGAGTTGCATCATGATGTTTTAAGAGGAATTGCTGGAAATAAATGAAAATGAACAAAAACAATCCGTTAGGAGAATTGCTGTAAAACAATGTTTTAAGAGGAATTGTTGTAAAACAATCTTTTAAGAGGAATTGCTAGAAATAAATAATCCGTTAGAAGTTAAGAGAGGAATTGCTGGAAGGAAATGAAATTATGGAAAATTCTGCTATAACGATTCACGCATGAATCATAAAACATAACTCTGCAATATGAACTCTAAGTCGCAACAATCCAAATCTATAGTAATGGAGAATTCTATAGTTACAATAAGATGTTAATGAAGGAATTGATGAAAATAAATTAAAAACATAGAAATGAAACTAAGACTACTTCTACAAATTAGAAGATACAAACAATATCGAGATAAGGAGGGGGCCCTACCTCCTTAAACAAGGTATTGGTATAAGAATGCATGAGACGCTAAAGGATCAACATGCCATCAATTGAACGTGAACAAAACAAAACTTTTATTAAGATGAATGATGTCGCTTCAATACAATTCTGTCTTACAAACTATCTGCTGATTTTCCTCTGTCCCTTGACTCAGCGAGAGCGGGTGTATGTATACAAAATGACTTCTTCCTAAATGAGATAAGAAGGTTGATGGAAAACCAAGAGAATCAGACTGTCTCATATTGTTACCTTGAAATTTCCAAAGGAGGGGAAAAGTTGGGTGCGTGCTACCTAAATTGGCCATGACAAGTGGTGGTTGAGTTGTGCATTCCATTCAGGCACCCCAATTTCCATTGTCATATTTTTGAGCGGTTGTTATTTGACTGGCCGTTCCTTGGTGAAAACTCTATGGTTGACAACTTAGATGTTACAGAGTTGCAACAATGATCTGGAGTGGGAGTTACAAGACTGAGAGTTGCAACAATGACCAGAGTTGCGGCACTAGGAGTTGCATTAACAAGAGTTGAAAAATGACCATAGTTGCAACAACTGCACTTGAACATGAATTTCAACTCTCATGTTGGGAAGGTAGCTTGTTCATGTAAAACATAGTTAGCACGAAAAGTAATAATCTCCTGAAAAATGCATATGAATAAGTATTGAAAATGACATGTTTGGTAAGTGATTGTACCTTAACCAAAATGTGTTGTTGTGGATGGAAAGTGTATAGATATGGAAATTAAAATGGGAAAAAGGTGTGAAAAAGGTATTAGATAGGTGCTAAAAAGATGTCAATTTGAGTACCTATCACAAGCCATTCAAAATTTGTTGCATATTATCCATAATATATAATATGGTCATTAGGACATGCATCAATTGTGTGATAGTCCATTCCTATATATTTCAAATGACACACAATTATCATA
Source organism: Picea engelmannii (assembly GCA_009831015.1). Lineage (NCBI taxonomy): Eukaryota > Viridiplantae > Streptophyta > Pinopsida > Pinales > Pinaceae > Picea > Picea engelmannii. The sequence goes on along the minus strand of ML829462.1, from coordinate 45,822 downwards.
ATGTGCAAGGAAAAGTATTTGATAGTGGTAGAATAATATCACCTAATAATCTACAAGATAAAATAAATTAATATATTGAATATTGGATATTAAATTATATATATTACAATCACAAAAAATAGAAAACTTATATATATATATATATATAGTATCTTCAAGTTGAACAATAATAAACTAACAAAGACAAGACTTGTCCTTGGGTTTTTCTACCTTATCAATACGAGGTACATCATGTTGGCATGTTTTCAGACAAAGGCAGAGTATGCATGTTTGTCATTGATGGTGAAGATCAACATGATCAGTAGCGCAACGATAATGGCATGGCAATGGAAAGTTCAACAGTGAAGAGAAACAGTGATCGTTGGATCCCATTCAGAATTCCTGATGATCATCAGATCTGAATTCAGATAGGAGGAGTGCACAATAGAAGAAAATAGATCTTAGGTGTCAAATTTGAGCCCGAAGACCGACTGTTGTTGGATCCATAAGAAGGAGCATGGTCTTTACATGCAAGATGAAGCAGACCTACAAAATCCAGAAAGCAGGAGGACCGTCCATCTTCAAGAAGGACACGTGGCAAGCAACTAGAATTTTGTTGACCTGCACATTGGAGGAGTCAACAGAACATGGTGTGGGAACTTGCGATATGAGAAATATTGAGAATTGATCTAGACCTTTGGATCGAGGTATGTTGTGGAACATTGGATGCAGAGGAAACATGGCGAGTGATTGGCATTTTTTTGACTAGAAAGTCAAAGAAATGAGGTGCTCTATCCTATGAAATCGTGAAATGTGAAACCACGACTTAATCTGAGTTGTTGATCAAAGGGAGATCATGGATCGTTGATCAGGCATGACGAAGGCCCGTGAAGTTGCAAAATCGCGATAAGATCTTGACTGTTGATCCAAGAGGGACATGTGGCAAGGGATTAACATTTCGCTGACTGGAAAGTCAAAGGAAGGAAATGCTCTCACCTTGCAACTCGCGATATGCAAAACCCCGATAAGGACTGGCCCGTGGTCTTAGACAAGGTCACATTGTCGAAGGCTTAAGGGAATGCGCTAATTTCTAAGCTCCATTTTGGGGATCACAACTTGGAGTGTCGAGACCCTTCATCACAGGAATCCTGAAACGGGAGATCACGATGATATCTGGACCGTCAGATCATTGGAGATCTTGACCATTGATCACACTCAATGAATTCATAAGTTTGCGAAATGCGAAACACCTTTTGGTGTAGGTTGTGGTCACTGTCGATGGTCATGTGAGAGGGAGGAGCTAGCGGAGCTAAGATCCATTTCGAGGATCACAACTTGGAGCGTCGAGACCCTTCGACACAGGATTGCCAAAATGCGAAATGAAAAATGCATTTTGATTAGGCCCATGGTCACAACCAGTGAGCATATGGGATAAACGCAAGACCTTGCAGATTTAATCCAACGATGCTTGTTAAATGGAAATTTGATTGAAGGGCTACTGTTGATCTTTATGATTAACTGTTCAGTTACGATTCAGTTAGCAGAACCGAATCATGGTTCTTGGACGGTTGGTGATTCAGTGGCTAAAGCGTTGTTGTCCTAGGAATTCGAGGTGTAACTGAAGTTGAGCCAAGTGCATAAAAGAAAGACGCAGTGACTGTGTATTGTTGGTTGTTCTGAATGAAAAATGAGTTGAACTGTAAGAAAGGGAAAATTACAGTATGCGCAGTGTGAGACCGACAATATGTGCAGTGCGAGATAAAACTCAGAGATGAGTAACATATGTTGAACAGACAAAAGAAAGAGAAGAATTGCAGAACAACTTGAAGCAGAGAAGAATTGCAGAACAGATAGAAGCATAGAAGAATTGCAGGACATAAGAGAAGTGGTAAGAATTGAAACACTTGCGTTGTTGGTCATTCAATCATTTTACTTATAAACAGGGAGGTAGGGTGGTGCTAGGGAGGAATGTGGTCCTCTGATATTCAAGTTGATGCTTGAATATTGGGAGTTGTAGCTTCCATCTAGTTGTGGCTAGAAAACATGGTGGCAGGGTGGTGCTTGGGAAAACACAGAGTTTTCTGAATGCAAGTTGGTTCTTGTATAAGTGGAAGTAGGTGCTTCCATCTAGTCGATGCTGGAACACTCAGGGAGTTGGTGCTTCCTTCTAGTGGGTGCTAGAGAAACCAGAGAGTTGGTGCTCTCAACAAGTTGGAGCTTGTGAAACAGAGGTAATAGCCTCACTTTGAGTTGGTGCTCAAACATATATGATGTACAGAACTTAAAAGATTGAATATCATTTCGAAGAAGAAGAGGTTTTCTCCCTTTATGGGTTTCCTCGTGAAAATTTGTCTCTGTATATATCTTATGTGTGACTGATGCTCATTATTTATGTTGTCCATATGTTGTATAATATTGATGGTCACTTGGAGAAAGATTAAAAACAATTTCAATAGACTTAAAATTGTTTAAGCACAGTAACAACTGATTCAACCCCCCCTCAGTTGTCTTAATAATTTCAGCACATCATAATATCTTCATAGATCTTATCCATCCATGGAAACAAACATGTCACGGATCAACCTATTTATCCTTTCATCTTAAATAATATTAGCGTCATATTCTTCCATGGGATCAAATTCAATTCTATCACCCTCACCATCTCTACTACAAATTGCAACATTACGAATTTCAAGCATAGGTGATTTTATCTTTGTAATTACAAATAAAGAAATAAAATTAGTGTTGAAATATTTAAGCATTTAAAACCTTTTTAAAAATATAAAAAAACATGTTTTCACTATCTTACCAAGGGGTGATATTCAGCTCCCCCTTCCAAGTGCCCATGCTTTAAGCAATGTTTTCTAGTTGTTGACTTGTTAATTCTTCTTCTTTTTATGCCTTTTCATTTCTTGCAAAGGAAATAACATCTCCTATCACCAATATGAGGAAGTTTGGGATGATTCTGAGATGGTTTTTCATGATCACTTGTATGCATAAAATAGTTGCATTTATCAAGATCAACATCAATAGTCAGAGCCCTTGCTAATTTGATTAAATTATCTATATAAGTCAACCGGTCAGACACACCAATGCTCGAGTTGGAGCTATTTGACATTGTTTTCTATTTCATTAAAATATTCAACCGATTCATTAGTATACATTAAAAAAAATCACAAATAGAGGATTCAAATGGTATTTAAGATTTTAAGTAGAATAAAATTTCAATTACGGGTAGCAAAATTTACCTTATGAATTGAGTCACCTAATCCCAACACTTCAGAAAAAACAAGGTTATTTTCTTTCACGTGGGTGTCTTTTAAGATGTGAAAAAAACTCAAACATTAGACACATCGAAACCATAAATTACATGTTTGGCCAAAACAAATTCCTTAAGTGTTTCTTAAGTGGTGTTAAAGAGATGTTATAATATGTAACGTCAATTAATTAACATTTTGTTGGGGGTGAAAATGAAGAAAATGATAAATTTAACCTAATTTGGTTAATTTTCGACGTTAAAAATGATTGTTTTCAACAAATGTTGATTTAAATGTCAAATTTTAACCCCCAATGTAGCAATGAAACAAAGTAGAAGGGGTCCCCAAGTTTATTAAGAAACTTGGTGTGTGGGGGTGTGGTTGTTGAGGGCTCAACAAAAGAAGATACACCGGGAAAAACAATGAATCTCTATGATTTTACCAGTTCACCATTGATTTTAGAAAAGGAAGTAAAGCTTCAACTAGTGACATCACACTTAAGACTCTAGATGAACAAATTATCAAGAATTTTCCTATAATAATTGAACCTAGAGCATCTCAATCAAGTAACTTTAGTGATTTAACTGTTTTTTGTGTTGGATAGTAATGTATGATTAGTTATGCCTACAAATCACCTATTAATATGGGCTTCAATCATAATCACAAATCATTGATTAAATGGGGTTTTAGATTTCCTCCAACAAGTTATATATTTCCAACAATGTTTCTCCATTACCCATGAGCATCCATAGCCCCAATGGAGTCACCTCGACACCATAGACCTTTCTCTGTTGCTAGCGATCATCCATAGACCCGATAGAGATATCTGCATTCCCCTACAAATGTGCAGAATTTTCTTTCCCTTCTTTCTCCAATTCAAATAAATAATGTGGACCTTAGTAGATGGGGGAAACATTAGGTCTTAAAACCATGTTGGGATGTTGTTTGTTTTAGGAAAATAATAACTTTGTTTAGGTGCTAGAATGTGCCCTAATGACTTTAATCCCTAGATGTCTAAATGAACACATTTTTCATAAGCTTCCCCATTTCATTATGCATGATTAAATTCTTTAATTAAACCATGTCCTCACTTGATTTCATTTTGAGATATTTAGTAATCCAATGGCATAGAAATATTCTTGTTTCTCCACTATCCATATTTCTTAAGGTGAAATATTTAGAAAGTTTCTTTGCATTTTCTCCATCTCCCCCTTTTATTTAGTCATGATCCACTAGTAAATAGAGATTACAATAATTGGAAAGTGTGTTTTCTTTCTATCAGGTCCATTGGGGTAATCATAAAAAATGATTGAAAACAATTTCTATATACAAGAAAAATGGAGACAATTTATTGAAAAAAAGGCAATGAATACAATTAAAAAGTTCTAATCAAAATTCTCAATATCAAAAAGAAAATTAACGAAAAACTGGTCTAGAAAACTTATTAAAAAACAAAGCAAAAACGTTGTAATTCAAAATTGAAAATTGGAAGGGAATGAAACCTACATGCTCGCTTCCATGAGGCAATTAACTAAATTATCTTTTCATAATTTGGCCACTAATAGCTAGACGATCCAATTCTCCCTCCATGTTATACAATCTATATGTGCCATGACCAAGTTTTTCATCTACTTAAAAGGGACCAAGCCATATTTGTTGAAATTTCAAGTGTTTACCTCTTGGCTCATTTGGTTTATCTCATTTAAGCACTAGATCCCCTATCTCAAAGTCTTTGTTCCTAGCTAAATGTCCATCAAACTATTGTTTCACAATTTGCTGATGGGATGAAAATTTATTTTTGAATTCCTCTCACTCTTCTTCTAATTTTAGGAAGTTTTCAATTCTATCTTGAAGAGATGATGAGTTACTTCCCCTATATTGTTGATCTAATTGTAGTGAAAGTAAAAAAATATTTGGGGGAAGCATAGATTCTTTACCATAACCAATAAATGTGGTGATGGTCCTAAGGCCAATTTAGGTGTAACTTGATCTACACAAAGATAATTTGTGTTATAGCCTTAATTTCCACACTACAGGTCCAGAAGGGAATCCAATAGAAGATGAAATCCAAGACACACAACTCCAACTTAATATTTAGGTCATTTTTAAAGGGTGTTTCTTGTCACACATAGGAAAAAAAAGCAACGCGTTGCTGGTTAGCTATAGTGCAACCCACGACACCCTCTGTAACCTTCTAGATTCATGGAGTTTCAAAGATGTAAGTGAGGGATGAGTTGGTTATTCATGGAATGAGCCTTGGAACGCACATCATTTGAGTATCCATTGGTCTCTAGAAGATCTAGAATCTCTCTCGAGCCTCTTCCAAGGATCTATATAAATAAGGAAAATCTTGAGCATGAGGAGAAAGAATAATTTACAGATCTATGCTACCAAAATTCATAGGAGATTCTCCATCTACATCAGTTGCAGTTAGGTTTCCTAGCTTGGTTGAAGAGATGAGGAGGAGCAAATAGAAATTGGCAAATAGGAATGCATCTGCATCATGAGTTAATTGTATTGATGTAATTCCATTTTTTAGATTAATAGATCATTGGTTTTCCCCTATAAATTTCCATCTTCGTGGAATGATCCTTGGAACTCACATGTTTTGCGTATCCATTGGTCTCTAGAATATCTATAAGCTCTCCCAAGCCTCTTCGAAGGATCTATATAAAGAAGGAAAATATTGAACATTAGGAGGAATAATCATTTATAGATCTATGCTGCCAAAATTTAGAGGAGCTTCTCCATCTACATCAGTTGTAGTCAGGTTTCCTAGCTTGGTTGAAGAGTTGAGGAGGATTAAAGAGCAAGGGGAAAAGTGGAATGCATCTGCATCATGAGGTAATTGTGTTGATGTAATTATGTTTTTCATATTAAAAGATCAATGGTTTTCCCCTATGAATGTTTGTTTTCATGCATAAATATTCATATCTGGTTTATTTTACTATAGAAAAAGTTAAATCCAAGTTAGATCTAGGATTCTAACATTAGGATGAGAATTAGACTGGTATGTTTTTGTCTCTTGTGTGGAAGAAGAAGGTTGTAGGAGCTAGAGCTAGAACTTCAGAACTACATCAGCCAGGACATACAAAGGAAAGCCTTCAGAACAAGGTATGCCATTCTTCCATTTCCTTGTGTAATATTGAATCTTGTTGCTTGTTTCTAGGAAATCCATAGAAGTCTATCCCTCTGTCTATCGAGTATTAATTGGTAGATCCTAGGGAGATCTTACCATCCACCAATGATATTTTCTCCATAACAGAACTGATGACTCCACTGTGGAAGTATCTTTGATTATTCTCTAGTTCAGAATCCATTTTCTTTCATCCTTTGTTTTGATTTGTTTATTTTCTTTCCTGCTACTCCCTCAGAGGTTGGATCCATCAAATATGATTGGATCTGAGTCATATATCTCTTTTCAAAAAAAATAAAAATTATACAGAGTGTGACTTGTTGCACCACTATTGAGAGGAGACTAGTCACGTGTTGCAAGTATTCTGACCCGTGACACACCCTGCAAATTAGAAAAATTGCAAATTTCCCAGGTTCTTGTGATGAGATCTAGCTTCTCTGGTATTTGGGATGTATGATTGGTCTATTTGTGTAGATATTGTCTCTGATTGGGTCCTTTTGTCACACCTTTTTCCTTCAATTTTTGTTTGAAGTGGGTTTGTGTGGCTTGTTTGGATTGCTTGGTTAAGCTTGTTTACTGTGAAGTGATCCATTAAAGTTGGGTAGTGCTCCCAACATATCTGGTCAGATTTGGTAGTGTCTTGTATTGATCCCATTTGATGTGTTTGTCCTCTAATTATTAAGGTTTATTACTAGATATTTTTTCATAGGTAAGTTTTGGGTGAGATTCTTGTAGAGACATTGGAGTGGGATTTTCAGCATCACTACCAATTTCCTATAGCCATTACTTGTTGATTTGTTGGTTTTCTGTTAAGCCCTAATATTGGCTCATTACCACTTAATTGGGGCATATTAGATTAGTAATGTTATTTTATTTATGTCGGATTTAGGCCATTAGTTGTAATTTAGATTAGTAATGTTATTTTATTTATGTCGGCTTTAGGCCA
>ML829462.1:9841-32694 GCA_009831015.1 Picea engelmannii | reverse complement strand
TTGTACTTGAACATTTAAGTGGGGTAAAAGGAGGTTGCCCCCTCAAAGAGGCTTATTATATGAAATTATCTCTTTTTCAAGGCGTTGAGTACTTTTCCTGAGGTTTTTCTATGCTATATTGATGTTTGGTTCTTAACATTTTCCATTTACACATTGTGTTGATTAAATTAAGAAACCATTTGCATCACATTTTGAAAAATAATTTTTTTTTTACACATGCTTACAAACTTTTGAAACATTAAGGACAAAGCGCATTGGTGAAGTGTTTGGTTTGAGTTCTTGTAGGAATTTTGGATTTGATTTGTTTGCACGGTTGCTTGGTGTTTGAGATTGCATTTTGCAAAGAAAAATATCTCTTTTTCTTCCCATATTTAGAATTCATCGAATTGAACAAGTGCATGAGAATTCTTGCATTTCTTTGGTTGGGTCAAGAGTAAACACCATAAAATTTTCATCCATCTTCCCTTTGACCTAAAAAACAACCATAAGAAAATATTTGTAAAGATAAAATAAACTAGAGTCTTTTATTTGCTAGAAAACCAACATTATATAGGTTTAGGTCCTTGGAATAGGATTGGAGAGTAAACTCTCCAAGGCCACCAAAATGAAACCTAGAGTCATTAAAGAGTGTAAAACCTATTTTTGCAACCAACATTTCAGGAAGCTCCTCTAACATGGGATTCAAGAACGAGGTCGCATTAGGGAAATTAGGGAGATTACCCCTTTTTGCTTGTTTTGATGTTTGCAATATCACTTCAATTACTATGTATACAGGGGTTGGATCCACGACTATGTGTGAGGAAATGCCTTCAAATCTTAGGGCTTAGTTACCCTTCCATTACATGTGGTCAGATCTGTGACTGTTCACTCAATCATTGATTGTGAGGTGGTAACCTTAGTGACCATTCATAGGGAGCTATAGAGGTGACTACAGGTGGGACGTGCATGAAGTACCTGGGGAAAACATTCGTTCACAATATTAGTTCCCTCAAAGGGTTCATGCCTTAATAAAGGGTTCTTGCACAAGTCAGGGATGTTTCCCTTTGTGCATCATAACTACTCTGCATACCTTCACTCGCCAATATTTTGGGGACTTCATCTCCCCTATAAGGTTAATTTTTGGAATCCCCCCTGAGCCATTGGTTTTCTTGATGTTGTCTTAGATTTTCTAGGGGTTTACTCTTTGGTTTTGTGTCTACGTTGAACTTAGATTGAATTGTGTTTGATTTCCACATATTATTTTCACCATGGTTGAATCACCACGTCGATCTCGTCAATTACGAGGACTAGAGACAATCACAAAGGTACACCCACCTCTAAAGCGATATGAGATAGGTGACTGTGAATTCAAAGAGTCTCATATTTGGTTTGAGGAGACTGGTTTGGTTGAAGTGGAAGTGGTTGACATAATTCCTCCACCAATATTTAATCCTCCTTTGACTAATGTTGATGCACCCATACTTATCCAGGTAAGAGAACTTTTTAGTGAACCTTTTTATTTGTTTAGTAATCCTCACACCATGTCAGGACCAAGTGTATCATCCAGTGTGGCTAATCCATTGATCCCATCTATAAGTGGGGATGGGGGCATCCCCGTGATGTCCACATTACCTTCCCTAATCACCATTGTACCTACATCGTATATGATTTTATCTATGGGTCCCTCGATCTGGGGGACAACAGTCGTGCCTTCGTTTCCATCCGTCAGTATACTGAGTGTTTCTACACCCATCCCATGCATTCTGATGCTCACATCAACAAAGAGGGGGGGTGGATTTCCTTCCACATCCACCATTCCTATGAGCGTCATGACGTCGTCAGGTGCTAGTTTACCTTTTGGATGAAACATTCCTAGTCATTTTGGGGCTGTCCCTAGTCAGGCTCGGGGTAGCAGTATGTAAGGAGGATTTAAATTCCCATGGGTAAGCACACATTTTTATGGGGGCATGTCCCTTGGGGGTAAATTTTCACAATGGATAAGATTTCCCTTTATCAATACCTCCAGTCTTGGGGGTTCTTTCCCGGGACTAGTTTTGGGAACACTTTTCCTTTAGGGTCTACACCTACCCTTGGGGGTAATCCCCTCATGGGAACATCTAGTTTGAGGAGTATTCATGCTCCTGGAAGTGCCACCATCCCTAGGGAATTCACTCTTTTGGAACACCATGACCCTCTGGAATCACAAGCATAGGGGGACCGCAAGGTTCATTGGGGACTTCAAGAACATCATCTTCCTCCCATTATTTATTTTCTCATACGTTGTTTCATTTCCTTGCAACATTAGACTTAACTAATTTTTCACGTTTGAAAAATGACCCTATTGCCCATAACCCTTCATGACTAGTCATGCCTGCGAAGATACCATCAAACATTCCCAAATTCGATGGCAAGCCAGTAGAATATCCTCCACACACATCATGACATATCATTTGTGGTGTTCATCCAAATATTTGATTGATGAAAATGTGAGGCTGTATCTTTTCCAAATAATCCTAACTAGAAGTGCTGCAAAATGGTACATTGTTTTAGAAGGCGATTCCTTTAAAAGTTTTAACAACTTGGAAATGGTGTTTCTAACACATTACCAATTTCCCATATGGTATGAGATTGGAACATATCTCCTGGAATCTCCATGGCAATATAAACTACTCACATTTATGATCATATACATGAGTGTAGGTGAAGACGTAGGATGATCAAGACCTAGATTCCAAACAAACTCCTTGTGGAGTGGTTCACAAAGTCCCTCCTACCAACCCTTTTCCAAATACATATCTATGACTAGGGCAGTACTGAAGAGAAATCCATCATGCATGCCCAAAACTTATATTTGATTTACTCTTAGTTGGGCACTCTTTATGATATTATCCCACATGATCCTAGGCCATTGATAGATCCTAAAAATACAAACCCAAGACCTCGTGCCGGTGGTGTGGCGTTTTTTTCTTCCCATGCCTCTGTGGGCCAGTTAGCTCACCTTATGGGTCACATTTCTATCTCGTCACTCCCGTCAAATTATGGTTCTAATGGTCAAACTTATACGGTCCCCATTCAAACCTTTGAGGTGAATTCAGTGCAATCCATGCAACCTAAGAATCCTCAATGACCTGGAGGGAAAAATAAGAGGAATAAAAAGAAGAAATCTAATGCTGAGCAAGGGACTTCTCACACACAAAAAAAACAAGGGGTGGGGAATGAAAGAGAAAAATAAGAGTTGATTCCCCTACACGATTTGTGGGGAGGACCACCCTATTCATCATTTCCTTAGGAAGGATGAGATCCATTGGTATTTGGCTCAGAAAAGCCCCCCCCCAACAACCCATTTCCCTAACTCATCCATTTCTCCCTCAACCTCAACATATGGTTGGAAAAAATCCGCAAGGGGGCATGGAAGGTACCCCTCAACATGTGGGGTATTCCTCGAATGCCACAATTTTCATGTGTGATGAGATGGTTAGCTTGTATAATCAAGCCAAGAACTATGTCAATTATGAACCTACTCTTGTTGTTCATGAATCAACATCTTCTTCCCATCCTGGTGGCCCTCTTCAGATTGAGAATCCATCCTTTGAAACACTACTTCTCCCACCGAAGGGTGTTCTTTGATGCATGACACATAATCCCTTTTCAGGGGCCGCCCACAACTACAATTTTATGGAAGACTTGGCCCAGATACCCTGTGCCATGTCTGCTATAACACACCCGACCCCCTAACTCTCATAGGCTGGTGGGATGTTCGATTTTCTTTTCCTTTCCTCTTTGGGATAGTACTAAGATTTGATTTCTCTGATTTCTAGATTATCAATTATTTAAGCAAAGAATTCTCTTATCACAACATTTACCGTGTTAAAATATTACCTATTCAATCCCCAAGGATGCCATCGAAATCCATCTATGGACTCACTATAATGACAAGGGATTTTCATATCCTAATCAGATAGTTAGAGTTACTTCTCACCACTAGATCAATGATGTATAACAATTAACACTCATTCCCATCAAAATCACCTAATCGCCAAGATCGACATCCTCTCTGATGGCTCCATTCCAATGGATTGACCCCCCATGGATCCAATGATCCTTGGACTTGGAAACCAATGGATGTGATCCCTTCAATTCTTCAATTTATGAGGCATTTATCAATCGTCTCTTCATTTAATAGTTAGGTGGTCAAGTGGGACCCACAATGATCCCACGGTGAAGGTCTACATGTCCCCCTTCACCAATCAATAATCATCCTTCACTCTTGGAGTCCCTCACCATTAGAGTGTATCCACCCCGGTGCCATGAACCGATTCGACTGGTTCACTCTGATTATGTACACTCTGAAGGATTTGATGATCCTAATTCACCTCATTTGATGGTTCAATATCATTCAGAGGTTACAACTACTCGATAGTTATGATTCCTAGGCCTTCTTCCTTGGATCGAGTCCTACGTAAATCAATGATCAAGATCCTATGGGATGTGTCTAATGGATTGATGATCCTCAAACTTTCTCATCTTTAGACTCCTATCTCACATCCCTTTCTCCTGGCCTTCAATAGTCTTCCTTTCGAAAAATCTATATGTGACATCAACGGTCATAATATCACCATCTAGTGCTCTGATATATCAACGATTGACTCAGATTTCCCTCCATCATAGTCCTAACTTGACCTTTCACTTGGACACTCAGATGACCATGTCATATGACCAATATTCAGAATACACTCATTGCTCTGAATTCAATGGTTGCGACTCACTTCGACTTAAAAAATAGGTTGTCATATTATTACCAATATAATTTAGGACTTAGCCATTTTATGGTTTCTTCTAGGTCATATCTAAGGTTCTGTCAGACCTTCCTTGGATTCTCAGCTTTGTTCCAAAATTGGCTAAGGAAATTTCTCTTTGAGACTTGGATGACAATTTGCATACCCTGCAAGCTTTCCATTTAAGACATGTGGTTTTTCCGGATTAAGTCTCCCTAACTGTACAAAGGTACTCCTTAGACATTAGGATACTCCTATCAATTCTATGTGAATATTTTATTCGTATCTTGCAAGATTTCCCCTCAAGACTTGTAGTCCCACAAGGTTACACCTATTATTGTCATTTAAACTCTAGTGAAGGTTTATATCTTTAAAGCCTTCCATTTAAAGGACTTGCAAAACTCACAAGGATACACCTTAAGGTTAAAAATGAAAGAAAACATACATACTCCATTTTCCTAAGGAATTCAACCATTCCTTCTATACATTCACATTTATCATTTAAATAAGAAAAAAAAATATTTACATCATTGAGCATACATCAAACATATCGGGTTAAACACTTATCTATTCAGTGAAATTCAAAACTAGCCAAATAACTAAGAGAGGAATCCTTTTCTCCCAAGATTAAGCTATGCTGTAGATTGTATTCCTACAACATTCCACCCTTGTGCCAACCCATGATATGACAAGGGGATTGATTCAACCGACTGCAAAATTAAATGGTCCAAGGAAGTTATTCTCCTTCACTCCACTGGCAACAAAAAAAGTTTCCCTCTTCTCACTGAGCTCAAGACCTCCACGAGTTTATAAGGCACCTTCTCAAATATATTTCCTCTGCACAAGGGAGTCCCTTCTCTACTATATAGTCTCTTGAAGACCTCCCCTTACCAGTGTTAGTTTATTTCTAGTAAGCACCAAGCCACGAATATTTATTTCTCCAATATGGATCTTGTTCTTCTCTATTCCAGGGTGACCATTACTCTTTTGGGAGAGATTCTTATTTTCTTCAAGAAAATCTTCCATCTAAATTATCTATTACTCAGAGAAACACATGCGAGTCTCCTCCTCACTGCTTCATCCAACCGTGAGTCTACAACTCGTTATGTTCTCCGTGGTTCCCTGTGATAACTCGTTCACAACTTCTCATGCATATGTAATTGCTAGAGAACGATCCTTCTTACTCTCTATAGATTATTTTTCTCTTCCCCTGTGTGTCCGGTGTTTTTTTCCACCTTTGGCCTCTTCTTTCACCAAATCCTTGGAATTCCCATGGCTTCTGTTATACTCAATGTCCAGTTATGGATCTGAATTCAAAGGGGAAATCTAAGGGTGTCCTTATGTCAGGTTTTCAATTGACCCTTACCTCTTCAAGAAATTAGATCTATCAACAGTTACAACTGCTTCAACCACGAATACTAGTACCCATAACTGGTCATGTGGCTCCATGCAATTTTAAGTATGTGGGAAGGTGGTGCATTCAATGTTTTCAAGTGTGAGATGTAATGATGAGAAATATTCCTATTTGCTTCATTGAAACTCTCCATTCCCCCTCACTAGTCCACCTCACCGATTCCCACTTCATCAACCACCTCACCAATCCCACTATGATATCATGGCCAATGCTCAAGGCATTTCCCTCTAAGTCATCTTTTTGTTGTTTTCTATTAATGAATAGCATAATTACATGCTTCATAATCACATTACATGAATTCTTAGAATAATTACAATAATGGGGGAAAACATGGTGTTACATTTTCATTCAAAGTCCTCCAAATATTCCCCACACAATGGAAATCCTTTTGTCTAAGATAGGTGGGTTGATCCCTCAGAATCAAGTTTGATGACCTTTGATTCTAATTAGGTTCATCATAGGATTTCCCATCAAATCACTTTACGGATCATAGTAAGAATGATGGGGAAAATTTTCCTTCACACTGTGATTAATGAAGGAGAGTCAACTTGTATTATGTCTATGTCCCATTGGAAGGCCCTTGGATCTCCTAAGCTTGACACATATACAACATTGTTGAAATAATTCAATGGATATATGTTCCATCCCCATGTGATAATCACCACCTTACCCATTGAGTTAGGTGGTAAGTTCGTCTCTATTGTTGTGGAGGTCGTCGATGCACCTCTTGAGTACAATTTGTTACTCATCACACTTGGTTCTATGAGATGATTACAATTGTATCGTTAGTATTTAGGGTCCCATGCTTCCCTCATCAAGGGAAAATAGTGACAATTAATCAAATTGCATTATGTACCCCATACCTTGGATCTAATGCAGGGTTTAATGTACCCTTTGTTGGTGATACCCAAAATTCTTACATGAGTGTTGGTGTGGGGATGTTCAAAGAATCTTATCTTATGGGAAAATTCCCTCTTACCCCACCAACTCTTACTACAAATGTTTATCCGATCAACATGATTTCATCATTTTCCAAGGGATCCCTTGGGTATGTCGATCCTTGGGTGGCACCTCATCCCGAGGATGTTGAATCATATGTAGATTCCATGCCACTCATAGTAGTATATATTCTCGATCCGAAAATCCCATCAACATCAATTGATAAGGGGAAACACCTCCATCCTCATATGGAGTGTGATAAACCTACTCCTCCAGCTGATGGCCCTAGGAATAGAAACAATAATATATTGTACACTTGGATCCTTAATTTACTTTATCAACCTGGGGTTCATGCAAACTTAAGAGGTGCTATGAACTGTATGTGCAGTATGAAATTTTCGGTAGCAAAGGTCCGAGACCGATCAAAAGTTAAAAGGTGTGGAATGATGAAAAATGCATAAATGGAAAAAAACAAATCTAAACTATTGTTTAAAGGTAAACAAACCAATCTGCAAGTACAAATAATCTATATTTCACGAAAAATAACTTATTCTAGTGGGAGTAAATGATACTGAATCATAATCATTAAATCGAGAACAAAAAATGAATTCAATCTAAGCTATGACAAAAAGTTGTAATTGAAGTGATGATACATTAATGCATGAATAAAACAAATAATTTATGTCTAATCCTTTAATCAGTGGAAACAAAATGTGTTTTTATTATCCAGTGGTGTTTTCATGAAAATAAGATTAAGATGAATTAAGCTTTGAAGTTAATTTTTTCCTACAGGAAGTTTCTACATGAACAGTACAGTTCTACAGGAACTGTGCAGTTTCTACAAGAAACTCCTACATGAAGCAAAAATGAAGCTAAAAAAAATAACGTAAGTTTTTAGAATCACGAACAAAGCTAGAATATAAATAAATGAAGTGGATTTGAGGTTCTTGGCCTTGGGAGGCACCTAAGAGTGCTCTAAAAGGCTATTGAACATTTCTACAGGATGTCTATTGTGACTAGATAATTAGTGATAACTTTAAAAAAAGATGGAATTAATCATGCAAAGATATTTTAAACTTCAGAAGAGAATAAAATACTATCTAAACATGCATGAAAACTACATAAATTGTAACAGGGTCCTTGATCCCTCTTGGATGGGCCCTACCCAAGAAGCACAAAGATCCTAAAGGAAACTTTAATGGACTGAAAGAAAAACCATCTTTAATTCATGAATATCAGTAATACATCAAGAGAAAGAAGGCTCTGAGTTTCAACACAAGTCTTCACAAAATATCCATACAATGCTTCTCCAAAAATTCTATATATTTCTCTCCTAGACTAGAGGTCTATATATATCTTTAAAGTTCGACCTCTCTTCCTAAATTGAGGAGAGAAGTGAGTAAATGAGGGATATCATCCCATTACATTTGTATCTGCAACAATTGCTAATCAAGAGTGGTCATTAATGCACAAGAAGAATTCTTGGAGGTAGGTGGGGACAATGTCCCTTGATCCTTGGATGGAAACACTTTGAGGGAGACAAAATCCCTTGTTTATAGGGTGTTGGTGCCCCTCACTCCTGAATTTAAACCTGCTTGGATGAATACACATATTTGACAAAAAAATTAGAACAAAAAGGCACATTATTCACAAAAATCCACCTCAACATACATTCATTAAGCAACATGCAAAATATCCATGAATTGCTATTAAATATGGTCAAAATAAAATATTAAATCATTTTATGATGGAAAAATGTGCCAAAGATGAGCCTTTGAAATAGGAAATAATTAGGATCATCATTAACCCCAAAATGAAACTTTACACACCCTTTGTGCAACAAGATTTGTTCATCTTCTCTTTCTACTTTTGGTGCTACCCCGCACCCTGCCGTTTTTCACTAGGATGTTGTTGTTCAACATTTTCTTGTTTTTTTATCACCCTATTGATTCTCAACACCCTGTTGATGCTTACTGAATTATTACCTCATATCCCAGACCACACATCTAGTGATATATTGCTATTCATGGTATCCTTTATCCTTCACAATCCTGTCCCACTTGGATTCTTCCCTTTTTGATTTGAGACCAACCATAGGTGCCACAAGGAGAAGAAGTGGAGGGATAATCCTTGAACCAATCCATTTAGTTTTCATTTTGGTTAAATATTCTTTGTACCATGATTTCCTTAGGAGGGAAAGTTGCAAGGTATTGGGGGAGTGAGGTTCTATAATCTGCAAATCATGAGGCAAGGAGTGCCACCTCTTGTGGCAAGTCTCTGCTGCTTCTTCTCCCAATAACCTAAGTGAGTCATCAATATGGGATATTGCTTCCCTTTGTTTGGTTGTCCATCCTAGAGCTACATCCTTATCCAAATAGAGGCTATGTTGATTATTTATGACATCCCTATAATTTCCAACCTCATCTCTAATCCATAAGGGTGTTTGTTGTTCTATATCTTTGTACTTCTTTAGCTCCTCTTCCCTCAGTTCCTCATGCCTTAACCAGGATGCAAAGGCCATCAATTGGACATCCCCCACATATGGATTGGGCTTCCAATTGTAGGGGTGTGGAAAGATGAGGTTATGCAGGTAGAATTCACATAATGTATCTCTTTCTTATAGATTACAACCCCGATATGGATCCAAGAAGAATTTGGGAGAGTTAAGGTTGAATTTCACTATTTTATCCAAGTGTGCAATCTGATTCTTATGCCGCTATTATTTTAGGAACAATGTACATGTCCTGGCTGGTGGTCTGCATTCCAACATCTCTTCAGATAATTGAGATATTGTTTTGACTGTAGCCTCCATGATTTCTACTTGTATGTTCTTCTCATGCAGATCTCTTCTTGCCTTGCTGAGTTGCTGTTGTAGCTTCTAGTTCTCCACTTTCAACTTTTGGCTTCCTTCCACTTTATGCATAGTCATAATTTGGATTTTTTCCTGCATAAGTTGGAGCTACTGTTCCAACTCTTGAGAAGCCTATTCTTTATGGTTTCCATGGTTATCTTCTGCCACCCTTTTCCACTTGATGGCATCAACCTTGGCCTTCTCTAATTCCAACAAGGTTTCATAGAGGAGAGTTTACACATGTGTTTTTCTTTAGAGGTTCCTTGAAGTGGTTTTGTTTCTTTTACCATTGTCTCCTCTTGAGGTTCCTTCCCCTTTGTTTCCTTTGGTAGTTCTAGACTAGGAGAGTCGTTGAATTCTTCCACTTGGGATGTAATGGTGTGTGGAGTGGCTAGCATTAGGATTTTCTTCTTTTGAATCTTGATTCTATTGGACCTCCTTCTTCTGGGTTGCACCCATTCTGCAATGGTGATTTTCAAGGGTCTGACAATGAGGGTCCCTAAAGTAGTTAAAGAGTCAACCACTTCCTTGTATTCTTCATCTATTATCTTTTTTTTTCTTTTGTTGTTTTGACCTTTTGGGCATGGTGATTTTCTTAGGTTCTTCTCCCTTTTTCCTCTCCTCCTCACTCATTCCTTCTTGTGCCTCTTCAAATTCCCGTAGATCCATGTTTATGAAATCTTCCCACAAAATTCCGTATTTTAATTTTATGAGGGAATCTAAAATTATCAATTTTATGAGCCCATGATGTGCTAAAAAGTCTTGTTTTCCCTTCTGTACTTTTAGGCTCATTTCCCTTAATGATTGGAGGAAGAAGTAAGGGATTCTCAAGTTCTGGTGTGTTTCTTGATTTGGAAGATGTTTAAGCTAGTGTAATAATTTGAAGTGGTAATCATAGACTACACTCATCCCACACTCACATGTGATGTATTTGATGATATGATAGGCCACCTATGGCCATGGGTGAGGGAGGATTTCCATTTTGATTCCATTTTTGTCCTTATCAAGTTTTTCATTTGGGAGGAAGAATTCCTTCTTGGAATTAATGGCCTCTTTCCTTTCTTCTTTCTCCCAAGGGAGGCCCAAGGAAAGACTACATACCCTTCTTATGGAGGATTCATTGATTCTAATCACCAGTCCCCTTACTGTGGTCACACATTCCTATTCTTGTATATTTTGAAAAGTTTGAGAAAACTCTATGGCTACTTTATCATCATATCCTTTGATTCTTTCAAAGTATCCCAACCAATCACAACTTTGAAAAATTTCCACTATCTCAGGATTGTCATAAACCCTAGAAGGATATATTGGCTCTCTCCTTTTGAATCCAACTCCTATATTTGATTTCAAGGACGATGAGTTGAGTTTTTGAAAAGAAGAGAAAGACCAATTACTGGTTTCCTATAGAGATTATGCTCCTATAGCATCTTCTAACTCTTTGGCTGGGTGTTTTGCTTCTTTTCTTCTCTTGTGATCTCGTCCTCTTACTCTCACACAACTTGAACCACCTCCTCTTCCTTGCAAATTCGAAATGATGCTCTGATTCCTATTTAACTCCGAGTTATAACCCCAAATCTCAGATTGGACTACTATCTTGTCACAACTGTCGACTTGATGTTTTTATTACTCAATTCGTGCTCTCAACTCATAGCAACAATTATCCACTTAAATCACTTAATATCCACATGGAAAATCAAATCTTGGCACAAGTTATGGCCACCCCACATTGAAAAGACATGAACATCCTCATTCTTGTCACGATATTTGGACTCTATAAATGCTTAGACCATATGAAATAAGAACGGGTAAAATTGTATGAAGTTTAAATGAATTTCGAGAGGAGATATTAATGTGTTACCTTTATTACCTTTGCATGCATATTAATTTTCCTTTTTCCAGGTGGCTAGAGTAATTGCAATGGTGATTGGTCAATTGATGGAGTTCATGTCCTCTTGAAATTTTCCTTGAAATCAGTGTTGCAATCTTTCTATAGGATTCAAAGAATCCTATAGACTCTGAGTATTTTCTACAGGATACAGAGTATATTATCCTATAGAAATGTGAATTTTCTGCTTGATTCTTGATTCTAATGTAGAAATAGTTGGAGAATGTTGTTGTGTTGTTGTTGATAAATTGATTATTGATATTGATTTTGACTCTTGAATGCTTTTCATTTGATGTTGATATGGTCTTGTAGGTTGATCCTGTAGGATGATTGTGCAAAAATATGTAGGATAACCCCACATGTTATTTTTTTTTAATTGAAAAAAAAATGTAAAAGGTAATTTATTGAGTATGGAAAGTGGTGTTGATAAATGATGAAAAATAAAAACAAGGATAATTGAACGGAGTTGATGGAAAATGTTATGTATGGAATATTTCATGGGAAGTGTAAAACAAATTCTTACTGATTTTATTTTCTGGTTGCTAACCATTTGTTGATTCTCCTTGTGCAGATGGTTACTACAAGTGGTGTCCTAGGTACCTACAAAAAAATATTAGTACTCTAATTTTTTTTTTCATTTTCAAGGAAGAAGTGCCATCACTAGTTTTCACCAATGCCCTGCCTCATCAAGCCTCTAAGAGGTTTTCTTTATGAGGATATTTATTTATTCCTTAGATCCGCGACTGCCTTCATTGGAAGTTTTCACCCACAAATCTATCCTGGATGCCTTTGGGAGGTTTTCATCCAGGATTTTTATTCTCTTTTTTTTCACATTTCTTTATCAATATGGATTGATAGAATATTTTCTATCAATCACATCCAAATTTTGTGTCCTTATTGTTGTTGTGAATTCTTCTTTTGTTAGTGTCTTGTTGAAAATATTTAGTCTTATCCATTCACGAGTAGGGGTATTCCTTCCTAATCAATGGTTTTGGTCTGCACTGAACCATTATCATAACACTTCTCAATAATGTAGGGTCCTAACTGTTAGATTTTAAATTTTCTAGTTACACAATTACAATTACTTAATCCAATAACAAATGTATTAGGATCACTAAAAGATAGACAATCATAGATACAATGGAACAAATTATCCTCGGAAACCCTCACGGGGAGAAAACCTAACAACCAAAATCCTCGATATACATTTCTTCAACCAGTACAGTGATGCGCTATAGCTCTCCAAGAAAGACCAAGACCAAAACACCAAAAGAACCAGTCTCCAAGACTTGTGTGCTATACCTTCTTATGCGCTCCAAGATGCACAAGAGAAGTGTGTGAGTGTGTGTCGAAATGAGAGGAACCTATATTCTATTTATACACAACAATGTCTCTTGAAGAGACATGACTCTTGACCTACATAACCCATAAAACATGGTCGACTAGGAATATTGGGGATTTTTATAATTATAAATAAAATAATTATAAATAAAATACTAATAATATAATAATTTATGTTGAGTCGACTTGTACAATATAATTATAATAACCTTTTAAAGGTTTGAATAAAACAAATATACAAGAATATCTTTCGTAGTTACACCAAAAATATTAACACTCCCTCTTAACTAGGAAGGTATTCTTTCCAGACATAGACTCCAAGTTTGATACCACACAAGCTCACTTCCATTGACTGTTGAACATGCAAATCTATACATCCTCGGATATCCATAGTGCAACATGACTTCACCCCATGCAAGTAAGGTATGTGGGTAGCTCTCAATAGCTACAACATGTCCCCAGGAAATCCACTCCCTGCGATGCATCAATACCTGTTCATGTGCACTCCTGTCTCAATGCCAACCCTTTTTCATGTTGGATGAGACCCACCAAACTCACTGCCAACCCTTTGTCATGATGGATGATATTTTTCCATCCTCAGTGCCAACCCTTTTTCATGCTCAATGAGTTCCACCTATCACTCCCTCTGAAGAGGGACCACACCAAGCTTGTCCCTGAAGTACTCGAACTTCATCCTCGAAAACGGCTTGGTGAACACATTCGCAACCTGATCCTCGGTAGTCATGAAATGGAGCCTCATTTCTCTCCTCTGTACCATATCCATGATATATTAGTATCCGATCTCGATATTCTTCGACCTGTCATGGAACACCAGGTTCTTTGACAACTTCATGCAACTCAGTTTGTCACACCAAATGCAGGTCACCTCCAATATGAGACCAAATAACCCAAGCAACAAATTCCAAAGCCATATTGCTTCTTTTCTCACTGCACATGCTGCCACATACTCAACTTTAGTTGTACTGAGTGCCACACATGATTTCTTTCTGCTGCTCCATGAGATCGTATTGGAGCCAAGATTGAAACAATATCTGAAAGTGCTCTTTCGGTCAGGAATACTGCCAGACCAATCTGAATCTGAGTATCCATACAATCCAAATTCATGGTTAGATCTATACCAGAGATCATGATCTAGAGTACCCTTAAGGTACCTCAACAC
This sequence comes from Picea engelmannii, assembly GCA_009831015.1. Classification (NCBI taxonomy): domain Eukaryota; kingdom Viridiplantae; phylum Streptophyta; class Pinopsida; order Pinales; family Pinaceae; genus Picea; species Picea engelmannii. The sequence continues at coordinate 18,330 of ML829462.1, read as the reverse complement.
ATGTTTTTCTGCAACCAAATGAACCTGTCTAGGCTGATCTAAATGTTGACTCAGGGTGTTTAAAACAAAACACATATCCAGTCTTGTGTTCATCAAATACATCAACGAGCCCACTATCTTCCTCTATATAGTAGAATCCACAATCTATGAAATTGTATCAAGTAAAAACTTAAGATTTGATACCATTGGGGTAACCATGGCCTTAAATTACCACATATTGAACCTCTTCAATATTTCTAGAACATACTTTCCTTGATTTAGAAAAATCCCATCTGATCTCCACCAAACTTCTAGTCCGAAGAAGTAGTGCATCATTCCTAAATATTTCATCTTGAATTTTGCAACCGATTTTCTCTTACATTCAGTGATGAGCTTTTCTGCACCTGTTAGAAACAAGTCATCTACATACAATAGTAGAATCATTGGTTCACCATCCTCAAACTTAAAGTAAAGGTTAGGATCTGCACTACTCTTAGTAAAACCCAAGCTCCTTAGAAAATTGTCAATCCTACCATACCATGCTCTGGGTGCCTTCTTCAATCCATATAAATCCTTCTTTATTATGCACACATGAGTCTCCATGTCATGTGTCTCAAATCCAAGTGGTTTCTCCACATAAACTTCCTCTTTTATTTCACCATTCAAGAAGGTTGTATTTACATCCATCTGGTGCACCTTCCATTTCATCATAGCGGCCAATGAAAGTATAGTCCCGATCGAGGTATATCTTGCTACGAGAGAAAAAGTTTCTTCATAGTCAATCCGTTCCTTCTAAGAGAAACCTTGGGACACAAATATTGCCTTATATTTTTCAATACTTCCATCAACTGCGTGTTTCGTCTTGTAGATCCATTTCAAACTCACCACATATTTTTCCTTTGGTCTGGGAACAACATCCCAGACATCATTATGCATAATGGACTGGTATTCCTCTGCAATGACATCTTTCCATACTTGATTTTATGGAGCCTCTTCATCACTGGAAGGTTCTGCATCCATTATTTCACACAAGCATGCCACATAGCTGGAATACGACTTCAACTTCTTACTTTTCCTGGAATATTTCTTCGGGGCACCAATGTTTTCTACATCTCTGATAAGCTCTTGTGCCCAAGCTGGTCTTCTCTTGTGAGAATGTATCTCGGCTTGTTTTTGAGGTTCTACCATGTCATGATCCTCTGGAATGACTTCCTCTGGTTCCACTGCCTCTGGAAATTTAGGAACTCCATTCTCTTCTTCATGTGCCTCTTCTACACTGATTTGTTTGGATTTACTGAAAGTTGCATTCTCATGAAGGTTACATATCGACCGATCTCCACTTTATGGTAACCGAGAATGTATATCATGTAAGCCTTCGATGTGTCACTGTAACCAAAAAATATTCCCTTCTGTATGAAAGGGTCCAACTTTATGCTCTTTTCCTTGGGGATGTGAACAAATACAGGGTAGCCAAATATTCTAAAATGGTTGACTTCTAGATTCTCTCCTGAAAACATTTCCTCGGGTGTCTTGTTTTCAAGAACCTTGTGGGGAGTTTATTTCTGCATGTACACTACCGTCTTCGCTGCTTCTTTCCACAAATTCATAGGAAGATATTGATCACAGATCATGGCCTTTATTGCTTCCATGATTGTCCAGTTCTTCCTTTCAACTATTCCATTCTGTTGAGGGTTATACAAAGTAGAAATATCCCTCTTAATCCAAACTTCCTTGCAATACTCCTTGAATTCTTCTGAGGTGAATTCACCTCCATTGTTTGATCACAAGGTATTTATCTTCCGCTCTGTCAAGTTTTCTAATAGAGCATTGAACTCTTTGAATTTTCCAAAAACTTTATTCTTTTCTTTTAACAAATAAATCCAAGTTTTACGTGAGTGATAATCAATGAAAGATACATAATATACATAACCAATTAGTGAAGTTTCTGACATCAGTCCACATACATCTAAATGCACAATGTCCAAAACTCCTTTGGCTCTGCTATTGCTATTGGGAAAGGAGTGTTTCACGTTCTTTCCTTGTGCACATCCTTTTCACACACCATTTGGGTCTGCTTCGATTTCTAGAAGACCTGTCACCATTTTTCTCACAACTAGAAAATATTTGTAGTGTAGGTGAGAAAATATCCTATGCCATAGTTCACTGGGATTCACAATATCATGAACCATTATGGAGTTCGAATGTCTTTTTAATTTGTAGGGTCCTCCTTCTTCAACTCCAATCACTACTGCATCATCAAGGGTCTTCCCTTAAGGCCACATAAGAATTTGACCATCATTAAATGCTACTCTAAATATTTTCTTGTCCAATGCTGAAATTGAGAGAAGACTGTTGTTTAAACCTAGAACATAGAGAACTTCCTTCATCTTCATTGGCTTTCCTAATTTTAACTTGTAGGAAGCTTCTCCAACACCTTTCATTGGATACTGATAGTCATCACCCAATTTCACCTTGTGAGGTGAATCTTTATGAATAAATTTAGATAAGGAGTCTTCATAGCCTGTCATGTGCTTGGAAGCACCACTGTATATCAACCAAGTGTCATTTCCATGAGTAATAGTAACTGTGAGGGCTAAGATAAGAACATAATCCTCATCACTTGATTCATATTTGTTTGCAAAATTCTTGAGAGGCTCATCATCTTCAGCTATGTGAGCTTGATGCCTCTTACTTCCTTTCTTATTCTTAATTTCCATAATGAGGGTGAAATCCCTAACAAATTGTCCCAATTCCCGACAACAATAACATCTGATCTTTGAGTTTTCTCTTTGACCCATCTTAAAATTATTAGGTAAATAATGCTCCTTCTTGTTCTTTCCTTTCCTGGTGTGGGCGACTAGGGCTTGATATTCATCTTCCATCTTTTCTTCTCTTGCAGTTGTCTTAGTTGTTAGAATATGAAGGATTGTGCTTGTTTTACCATTAAAAATAGCCTTGTCACCCAACCATAGGGCGAAGCCACCCTCTGAGCACCTTGACCTTGACAGAGAAGAATCCTGGTTGCAATCAATATCCAAGCAAGGCTAATGCACCAAGAAAGAAAGTAACTAAAGATGATCAGATAGTCCAACCCAAAAACTGGCGCAACACCTTCCCCAAAACTTGCGTACAAAACTGCCAGACTGCAGTGCGCACAAGTGACTTCTGCAATTATTAGAATGTGACAAATGAGAGACTGGAGCCCTGTATTTATAGTATTTTTGGCAGACTTTCCTGGGCCGAATTCTCCTTCTGGGTACTAATTAATTCATATTATTTATCTTTCTTTAGCCGACATATCGTTTAGGGTTACATTCATTTCTTTTCTTCCTTCTAGAATATTCTAATCTCATCATAGGTCACAATAGAGGTTCATACCTCCCGAAGATACCATAATATCAACACTTCCTTCTAGCTAGGGAGGTATGGTCTTGAGCACAAACAAACCATTCAATTGGTAGTATCATGAGCACCGTCATTATTATCCAACTGGATAATCTCCTATTACAACTGGTACAATATCAATTGATAGAACACACCTGTGTTTATCCATGGTAGTACACAACTACTCAAACCCTAACACATAGTCACAAACAGTGGAACAAATCCACCACAGTAGTATATCTCTACTGTCCGGAGACATGCAGTCTCCATAACAATCATCTGATGCCAACCTGCACAGAGAATATTGTTAAAATAAACTGAATCATCTGGGCTAATCTTTCACTCACATCTGTGAGATTTGAAAGAATGTTTTCCCTCAAAGTAGAACATCAACGATGGGATAACTTCCCTATACTTATCAAACAAGGAAGAATGATTGTTCTGATTTCTTATCTTGGACCATTCCTCACCCTGGGCCATTCCTCCCACACTAAACAAAGTGTAACCTGGAGAGAATGAATCTACCCTAAGAAATGTCTGTCCCTGAATGCTGACCCTGGACCATTCCCCACCCCGGGCCATTCCTCCGGCACTAAACAATGTGCAACCTGGAGAGAATGAATACACCCTAAGGAATGACTGTTTGGACCATTTCCTCTGTTAACCACAAGAGGAAAAGATTTTCCTGTATCAACCTCCAAAATAGACCATTCCTCATGTTAACCACAATGAGAAATTGCTGTCCGGCGAGGCGGGCCAGTCTTCTTGAGTAACCCTCAAGAAGAGAGACTTCCCTAGACCACTCCCCATGTTAACCACAATGAGAAATCATTGTCTATGATACATAAGAAATCTGGACCATTTCCCATGTTAACCATAATGGGAAATCGCTGTCCGTCAGAAATATCATTCCACTTTCCGAAGAGGAAAGAATCTGTCCAAGCTGGACTATTTTTCAATTTTGAAAATAAATGTCTCCAATAATATTTTCAGTGCTCCCTCCCAACCTGGAGAGTCATTTCTTCCCTTTCATATAAGGGATTTATTTCCATGATCCCCATCTTCTCTCGAAAATATGCAAACTTTATTCTGGATAGAGGCTTTGTCAGGATGTCTACTGTCTACTCATATGTGGGGATATACTCGAGCTTTACCTCTCCTTCCTGGACTTTATCTTGAATAAAGTAGTATTTTATCTCAATGTGTTTCAACCTTTCATGAAACACATGATGTTCTAATAATATTATACAACTCTTATTATCACAATGTATTATGGTCGACTATGGAATCTGATCAAATAAATCAGAGATTAACTTCCTTATCCATATTGCTTCTGTGCATGCTTCACATGCTGTGATATAATATGCTTCTACTGTGCTGAGTGTGACAGACTTATGTTTCCTACTGCCCCAAGATATCATAGTGGAGCCCAAGCTGAAACACATACCTGAAGTGCTCTTTTTTTCTTCTGCACTTCCATCCCAATCTGAGTTTGTGAATCCATGAAGTTGTATATCACTTGATGCGGTATATCTCAAGCCATAGTTTATTGTCCCATGAATATATCTTAATACATGCTTTGCAGTTATCCAATGATCATGTCTTGGTTCCATTTGGAATTGGCTTAGTGTATTTACGGCAAAGCAAATGTCTGGTCGAGTATTTACCAATACATCAATGACCCAATTAGTTGTCGATATAGAGATGGATCTACTGGATCAAAATCTGGATCTTTCACTTTTATTATATCCGTATTCATAGGAGTGTCCATGGACTTACAATCCATCATTCCAAACTTCTGAAGGATATTTGTTGTGTACTTTCCTTGTCCAAGGAATACTTCACCATGCTTCTGCCATACTTCTAGTCCCAAGTAATAATGCATGAGACCTAGATCTTTCATATCAAATTCAGAAGCTAATTCCTTCTTTCACTGGATGATGAGAGACTATTCACCTGTTATGAATAGATCGTCAACATATAGTAGTAGAATTACAGGTGCATTTTCCACGACTTTGTAGTAAGGGTTTGGATCTGCATGACTCTTGGAGAAAACAAGTCTCCTTAGACAACTGTCCATTCTGGCATACCAAGCCCTTGGAGCTTGCTTGAGTCCATATAGATATTTATTTAATTTGAAAACATGGGTGTCTCTGGAATGTACCTCAAACCCTTGAGGTTGTTCAATATATACTTCTTCTTCAATTTCTCCATTGAGGAAATCTGTCTTTACATCCATCTAATGTAAGTTCCATCCCATGGAAGCAACAAGAGATATGATAGCTCTGATGGAAGTATATCTAGCCACCGGAGCAAAGGTTTCGTCATAATCTTATCCCTCCTTCTGGCTACAAATCCTTCCTTGTATTTATCCACGCTTCCGTCTGCTGCATGTTTGATCTTGTATACCCATTTTGAAGTTACCACTAATTTTTCTTTACATCTAGGTACGATTTCCCAGACCTCATTTTCATAATGGATTGATTTTCTTCCATCATAGATTCTTTCCATTGTCCCTTTTGAACTACTTCTTCAAATGTGGTAGGTTCTTCATCTAGAAGCTTCGTCATGTATGCTACATAACTTGAGAATATTTTAGGTCTTTTACTCTTTCTGAATGTTCCTTCTGTAACCTTAAGTCTTTCTACATCTTGTAAGGTGGCTTCAAGACAAACTGGTCATTTCTTGGTTTTTGATATGATATTTGAATCAATGTTTTCACATGGTTCCATAGGATGATCAGGTTGTCCTTTTTGTCATTTTCATTTTCTGTGCTTTCTTCATTAGGTTCTTCAATCTCTTCTTCTTCAATAGTTTCTTCTATGGATTTCTTGAAGGCCATATTTTCATTGAATGTTATGTCTCCGCTAACTTCGATCTTATGTTGTTCTGGAATATATATTCTATAGGCCTTGGATGAATCACTGTATCCTATGAATATCCCCTTCTTTCCTGAGGGTTCTAGTTTATTCCTTTTGTCCTTGGGAATGTGAGAGTAAACAGGACATCCAAATATTATTAGATTTTCCACAATAGGTTTCTTACCTGAGAAGGCTTCTTCTGGTGTCATGTCCTTCAATATACGATGAGGACTTCTATTCTGCACATATATTGTTGTCATTTCTACTTCTCCCCATAAGAACATGGATAGACCTTGATCATTTAGTAAGGCTTTTATGGTTTCTTCAATAGATCTGTTATTTCTTTCTGCTACACCATTTTGTTGAGGATTATGAGGAACAATCAACTCCCTTCTAATACCTGCCAATTTGCAGAATGCAGTGAATTACTTTGAGGTGTATTCTCCTCCATTATCTATTCTTAATGTCTTGATCTTCTTGTTCATGAGGTTTTCTATCTCTCCTTTGAATTCTTGGAATTTGTTGAATACTTCGTCTTTTGTCTTAAGTAGATATAGCCAAGTCTTTCTTGAATAATCGTCTATGAAGATTACGTAGTAAAGAGATCCTCCTAGAGATATGACTGGCATCAGACTGCAAACATCTAAGTGTATTAGATCTATGATCTCCTTAGATCTATTGTTTCTTCATGGGAATGGTTTATTGATATTCTTCCCAAGAGCACATCCTTTGCAAATTCCTTCATGTGTAGATTTCAATTATGGTATTACTTCAACCATTCTTCTAAGAAAGGGTAATGCTTGATAATTAATATGAGCTTACCTTCTATGCCAAATTTCATTAGGATTGACTTCGTCATGTACGAGAGCTTCTTCATTTTGTTCTAGCAGTCTATACAAATTTCCTTCACGACTTCCAATAACCCTAGCATTCTCTATGCTGGAGTCTTTATGCAATGATAATACTTTTCCATCCACGAAAGCTATTATGTTTCCTTTGTCTTCTAGGAAAGATATCGATACAAGATTCTTTTCTAAACCAGGTACATATAAAACATTGCTTAAGTGAACATTGTTACCTGATTTCAATTTGATGGAGGCTTGTCCAAATCCTTCGACTGGGTAAGTGATTTTGTCTCCAAGCTCTACCTTGTATGATGTCTTATTTTCATTTAGTTTTGAGAGTTTGGCTTTATCTCCCGTCATGTGCCTAGAATCTCCACTATTGATTATCCACATGTCATCTTCAATCGTTCCAGTGAGTGTTGAGTAGTGTAAAAGACTGATTGTTTCACTCACATCTTCAGTTGACTGGTATCTAAAATTCAACTTTGACATTTCTGTCTTCTGAGATAGCCAAAAGGTGCATTGAACTAGGACACATATGAATATATTCTCTTTGAGCGAGATGCTCCATCATAAGGTGTCGGATCTGAGATTTAGGGTTTCTGCAACTACTTCTTCTAGTAACCCTAGCGACAATGTCTTGGAAGCTGCTCCTACTAGTAACCCTAGCGGTAGTTCCTCATCGAGATCAATATCCTAGCGGCTATGCTTCCTTCCAACATTTAGAATGAATGAATGAGTTGTGGGCCCATAACCTTTTAGAATACGAAGGATTATGTTCGTTTTACCATTGACAATAGCCTTGTCACCCAACCATAGGCCGAAGCCACCCTCCGAGCACCTTGACCTTGACAGAGAAGAATACTGGTAGCAATAAATAGCCAAGCAAAGCTAATGCACCAAGAAAGAAAGTAACCAAATCTGATCAGATAGTCCAACCCAGAAACTGGCACAACACCTTCCCCAGAATTTGCGCAAAAAACTGCCAGACTATAGTGTGCACAAGTGACTTTTGCAATTCTGAGAATGTGACAAATGAGAGACCGACGCCCTGTATTTATAGTATTTCTGGCAGACTTTCCTGGGCTAACGTCTCCTTCTGTGCAAGATACTAGATATATAAAATATGCAGAACATAAATGAAATGCTAGAAATGACAGAATAACAGTAAAATATCCAGCATAATCTTCACAATACACATAAATGATATACGAATTAGCAACATAAATAGCACTTTGAATCAGATATCAATGTTCACAGGCCTCTTCAAGGGGGCAACCTCCAGTCTAGCAACACTCTGTTACAATAATATCCAAGCTAGGGTTTTTCATACCCTCGACCCTTATTTATACTAAATATGTCTATTAAGAGAAGCATCTAGAGGAAGATCCTTCTAGAAGCGAAAGCTTCTATTAGGTCT
>ML829460.1:28058-57878 GCA_009831015.1 Picea engelmannii | reverse complement strand
TAAGTTGACTTAAGAAAGGGAAAGGATAAAGGAGTAATAGATAACTCAACAAAAGAATAGAAGATTAACCCTGGGAGTTAACCTAACTCAACAGAGAATTAGAAGGAAAAGTATAAGTAAGAGGTTGGGGTGCACCTATTATTCATTATGGTTTTGGATTAGCATTTGCTATTACTCTTGAGCATTCAGTTTGGGGGTTTTTCTATACAAACCCTTGGGAGCAACTCAGTGGTGAAATATTCACTCACCTTGTTCCACAGCTTGGTCTCGGGGATGAAAGACTCTTCCACACCATTCTAGTCTCAGGGCCAGTTTATCGAGGGAGGTTCGATCCAGCTTATCCTGAGGGCCTAGGGCCATTCCGACAGTTGGGTTTTGTTTGTAGGGGCATGACCATCAGTTTGAGGGATTTTCTGGAGGATTATCATCATTCTACATTTGTCTACAGATTGGGACGTCTCGGAGTCATAGGGGACATCCGGTGATTCAGGAAAACTCAGATCTAGGGAGATCTGCTTGAGATCTGAGCCTGAAACTTCTCCCACGGGACTCTCATAGCCCGATCTATATTCTTGGAGAGTTTCAGAGCATTTGGAGGCCTCCTTCATCAGGGCCGAGCCTGCTAGGGTTTCAGTCATCCAGTGAGGCACACCATTCTTCATTGAGATTCTGGTCCGAATCTACACCTTCTTGTAAAGCTATTTGTGTACGGAGTTCATTTCTAAGACTCTTAACAGACGGACATTGCGAAACAGTCAGCCAAAGTAGTAAACCCTCGTTGAAGTGATTGCGTACCTTTTCACTATTGAAGAGCGTCTTGAGAATGAGAGTTTTCCCGGATCCACCCTTGCCAAGCACGCCAATGTTCTTAGCCTCTGCATCTTTTATCACCAAATCTTCGAGAACTGAAAAGACTTTCTGTTGTCCCACGATAAAAGGTTCGTCGATAAGCTTCATCTCTGCACAGCCGGTTGGAKYAAGACCSCCATGGGAAGTGCTTGAAGAAGGCTTGGCTTYTAAGCTTWYCTTAATCTGMCVAAGATCCTTCTGGATTTGGGCCAATTCTGCCAGCTCAACCAAAGGWGCCAAWTKGAGATGTTTGTTGATCTGTAAAATCAAACCGGAGATCTTCATACTAGTTTGATAACGAAGAACAACGTTACACGTTGGTATTGTGCAGCGTCGCGCCATTTCTGATGCTTCTTGCAGAAGGGCATCTAAGTCTTTAAGCCATCCGCTGACAGCGGAAACCTTATCTTTCGCCTTCATGTTTATTGCCTGCCGGTATTTCTGGATCTGCTTAACGATAGGCTCTATTTTAATTACAAGATCTCTAAGGGACTCCAATTCTTTCCTACAGCGAACCGCAATGTTTATGCGATCAAGGATCTGCTGGATTGCTTTGTCAATACCCACACCAATAAATCCAGAGACAAAACCAGGATCAGCCATGTTTTTTATTCAAAAACTTCTTTCAAGATATTTGTAATCCTGTATATAACACAACAAAAACACTCCCTAAAAAATTTCAGAATGACACTTTTGACTCCTAACACAATCCTTTGAGGAAGATGTGAAAAATTTAAATGATTTTATTTATTTCTTTTAATTATTTTATTTTTTTATAAATAAATTTTTAAATTTGAAAAAAAACTTATTTTAAGTTTGAAAAAAAGCTTATTTCTTATAATTTTTATTTTATCTTTTAAAACTAAATATATATAGATAACCCATTAAAAAAAACAAAAGCTTTTTTAGTGGTAAGAGTGAGTTGAAGTGAAATTTCAAAAGATATTTTTGTTGCATTGAAAAAACGGATATCACAAGCATTCATTAGTTTTACTAAGTGACAACCATGAGACGTGACACAACTGTGGACGCCGGCTTTCTTCGTCACTTCCAGTTTTGGGTTCATCTCACAGGGTTCAACGGTCACGGTCACTATATGGGGAGCAGGTTAGTTATGGATTTGAAATCCACGACAATTCAACTTTATGGGTTTATATCTTAAGATTTGGGTGAAAGATTTGCTCAAACTTTATATGGTTGGAAGCTAAGAAAATTAACTTAAACAAAATTTATATTTTTAACAATTTCATTAAATATATAAATTTCATTAAATATATAAAGTATTTTTTCTCTTTGAAATTTTTTATTACATTTCATGCATAAACGATGATGAATTTATCCATATAAATATCGTGAGTTAGTAAAACTAATGAATGCTTGTAACAAAAACAAGTGTCAGCTAGTTCAAGATAAAAGATTTTTATTTTGTTTTTTAACTAACATTTCTGCTCCCATTTGCTATTTTTCTAAATGATTGTTCTTTTATCATTTTCTTAGACTTTATTTTTTTTATGGTATCTTTAATCTTATTTAATGTGTTTCTAAATAACTTTGCTTCTATTATTTTTTGGTTTTTGTTTTGTTTATTTAAATGTTATTTTTAGTGTTTTTAATTTAATTTTTTCTTTTTGTTTTATTTTTTTTCTATCTTAAATTTTGAGAAAAAAATAAAACAAAATACAAAAAAATTAAGAAAACAAATGATAAAATTTTCACTATAAAATTTCTTTTCCTTTTTATCTGATTTTTATTTCTATCTTAATTTTGAGGGAAAAATTAAACAAAATAAATAAACATAAAGAAAAAAATTACAAAAATCACTATTTTGCCTTTGTAAAAAAAAGACAAAAACAAAGAAAAAAAATATTGGAAAAAAGACAAAAACAAAGAAAAAAAATATTGGAAAAAAGACAAAAACAAAGAAAAAAATATATTGGAAAGACAAAAAAATCATTTATCAAAATAGAAAAGAAAAAAGTCATTTAAGAAGATGGAGAAAAAATATAATTTGTAAATATTTTTTTTTTATATAATTTTTTTAATTTAACATAACAGAAAAAAGAATAGGAAAAAAAATCAAAATATTTAAAAATAAAATCATTTAATATGATAGAAGAAAAATAAAGCAAAGATAGAAAAAACCATAATTATAGTTACTTTTCTTCTATCTTGTTAGATGACTTTTATTATATGATTTGTTATGTCTTTTCCCAAAATAAAAGAAAATAATTCTGATTGTGATTTGTCTTATCTGTGGACGAAGACATAAGAAATCACATTAAGAAAAATCATTTAAAGAAGATAGAAGAAAATTGATTATATTATGATTTCTTCTATCTTTATTTTGTTTTTTCTTGAAAAAAACATAAAAGAAAATCAAAACAAAACCAAAGAGGTCAACCATATTTAAGTTGAAGTGACATCTTTATTTTGTTTTGTCTTTACTTTTTCTTTTCACTATGTCAAAAAAGAAAATCAAAACAAAACCAAAGACATCAACCATATTTACCTTGAAATGACAACACACATTGAGTACATAGTCATTCCTTCCTATTACATGACAAATAAGAGATGTGAATTTTCTCTACATAGATTTATTTTTACAAATTATAAGCTTAAATAAATATAATGTTTAATTATTTTAATAAAAACCATCATAATCATTGACATAATTTTATTGTTTTAATATATTTTGTATATGTAATAGAAATCTTAAAAATATATATCATTTGATTTGTATAGGTAAGAAGATAAAACTTACAAAATAATGTAATAATTTTGTTTCTAGCATTGACATCTTTTATGACAGTATAAGATATATGTTTATGTAAGTGGAATGCTTTAATATCTAAATAATGGAATGAATGTATAAAAGTTATGATTGTTTTAAAAAAAAATTGAATCAATAAAGTAGTCACATAAAAAAAATTGTATGTCAAGCATCGGTTTAGCATTTGAAAGTCTTAGAATAATGAAAATGTGAATTTTTTTTAGCATGTAGAGGTTAGTGTTTAGTAGTGTTGAGTGCAATTTTTTTAAATCATTAAGAAACTAAAAAATTATAAGAGAGAAATTTAAAAGTTACAAGAGAAATATCAACTGTTTGTTTCTGCACTAATGAGTTATGTCACAGGAAAATAAGAGAAAATAAAATATTTCTTTAAAAAATCAAATATTTGAAATATGCATAAAGAACTATGCGTATGTTCACAATTTCATTATCTATGGCTATTTGTAACACATTGTAGTGGTTCGTCAAAATAAGACATATTGAAAGATGAAAAACATGTTGATTTTGATATGTTTTATGCATTCCATAATCCAACTTGGTTACCTCAAACCTAAGTATGATGTAGACATATATGAAGAGACATGACACATAAAACATGACTAATGGATGAGATCACCTCTTAAGGGTATCCTTAGCCTTTGTGTAGGGATATGGACATCATTTGAGCACATGGCATGGGTCTTGAGGCCCTAGACATGGTCAAGGGAAGGAACATGGACCTTAGGCTCTAAATAGTGTTTCTATCCATCTAGGGAAAATAGATACTCCTCCTTGAACCACCACATATGACCTCCAAAAGGGGTCCTTGGCGACTAAGTGTGGATATGGGCACCATTTGCATGTTCTTAGCAATGGGTATCTAAGGGGAGGAAACTCAAAGCTGAGGCACTAAACATGGCTTCTAGTCACCCAATAATAGTAATGATTCTATGGGACCCTCTGCATGGCCCACGATCCTTACTAGGAACCATTGGGACCTATGTCCCTGGTTCCTACACCTAAACAAACCCATCCAAGTTACACTATTTTTCAAAATTATTCATGTATACCATTCATAGGTAAACAATTCCCTTTATGGGGCCTTTGTGGTGGCTTATGACCTTGTGCATGTTTAATGAGATATAAAATAAATTTTGGGGGCTCGAGTCCTTGGTTTTTGGTATTAAAAAAGGGATTGCGCCATGAGACTCATCATTTCTACACTAGATGTTAAAAGTATGCATATATCCGACTTATGGGATAATAATTCCCACTACAATGTATTTAGGGTAGTTTGGGGCTCTATATATGAGCCATGAGCCCTAGAAGAAACCATTAGGGCATATGTCTCTTGGTTTTGGTCTTAAAACATAGCTTGGACCACAAGACCCAATCATGTTATACAAAATGTCAAACTAATAACCATATCCTAATTGCAAGCGAAACACTATATCTTCAATAACTCTATTGAGGTTTCGGGTCCCATGTATGTCCTATGAATCATAGAAAAAAATATTAGGGCCAATGTCCTTGTTTTATGTATATAAACGTTGTCCTAGGACACAAGACCTATTCATGTTTTTCCAAACATAAGATTTTTTTTGATAGGGAAATTTTTACCTCTATGAGGCAACTTTGGTTGTTAAAGGACATGCATATGTCCCCTCATCCATACCAATTCGTCTCATGATCAAAGTCCCTAGTTGTCATTCTTAAATTATGCCTTAGCTTGCTTGACCCATCAATGTTATGCTAAACATCGAAATTGTTCTCATATCTAGGCCAAATATTCCATTTATATGGACTTTGTTCTGGGTTTGGGCCCTATGTATGTCTCATGAGCCCTAGAAGAACTTTTTGGAACCCAACTACCTATTTTTAATCACCCAACCATAAATATAGATTTCAGGCCCATACATGATGGACCGATCATTTTATTTATTCCCATATCTCACTTGAAATCCAAACATTCCTTTTATAGGTCGTTTGTGATGATTTATTCTCATGTGTGTGGCCCATGAGCCCTAAAAATAAATTTGATGGATGAATTGATTCTTTTTTGGCCTTGAACCATGCTCTAAAAAATGTGGCCCATCCATACTTTGAAAAATTTCATAATTATTCCCATCTCCCACACATACACCAAACATTACCTCTACAAGTTATCTACGATGGTTCACGATCCCATGCATGGCCCATAGAAAGTCTATTTATCATTCCTAATCATAAACTAGTATTATGATCCAGGTGGATATTGGTGGCCACCCACATGTTCCAAATTCCAACTGGCTCATCTTGACAGTTTTCAGTTTAACACGTTTCTCTATAATGGGGACATTTCTTTGTAATTGTGGGTTTTGTACTTCTCGGTCTGCCCTAAATCCCTACACATCATCTAGGTGGATATTGGTGGTCGTCCACCTATTCCAAGTGGATTATTTTGGAAGTTTTCATGTCAGTACATCTTTGTGTACTTCCAGGGCCATTTTGGGGCCCTAAATAATGTTTTCTTAGATTTCCATAGTCAAATTGTTAATGGAGTCATAGTTTGATGACATAATGCATATTTATCGAAAATACCTTTCCAACAGGCTATCACATGCTTAAAACAAAGATCATATGCAAACGTTACAACCCTTGTAAGTTGATGTACTAACTTACCCCAATGGGGCCCACATGAATTTTGGCGCTTCATCTCCTAGGGTTAGGTTTTTGGATGTATAGGGTTTTGGCATTCATGTTTATCATAAAAGGACCTTTAGAGCCTCATTGTACTCATCTTCTTGGGAATGAGAATATCCATCACATCTCTTCTCAGAGAAAAAGATGCCACCATTCTAGTGAGTCTTGCACTCTATATTTTTACAATGTACATTTCTTTCATTAATAGAAGTCATGTATTGTTGTATTTGTCTGTTGTTAGTAATTTCTATGTGTATTTCATTGTAATATCTCTACTTTCATTTCATTCCGAAAATAATCCGGATCAAATTATCCCTACAAGGGCCCTACGGTGATTTGAGGTCTTGTGTATGTTGATGTTTGGACAACATTAGAAGACATTCTCTTAGAATAATAATTAATAATATGAGGATTTATTATTAAATATCATATATAATAAAGTAAATGATAATAATAAGTATTTATTTATTATTCAAGGGACACATCCTTTCATGGATGGTGACCATATGTTCCTTATATATGGAACACTCATCATTGTAATAATATCTCGATCATATCTCATATGAAGAAAAACAACATGGTATTAGAGTAGGACTGGGCTAACTCCCTCATAGGAGGGCCCTGAATCCTGAAAGAAAGTTGCTTCTTGTTTTAGCTGTGTGAATTCTTTGAGCTTGAATTCTCTTCTTCAACTTGGGTCCCCGACCCTGTCATAGTATGATAAGGTTTCATAATTTTATGCTCGAATTCTTTGAGCCTACCCAAGCGTGTAGTCGATCAGGGTGAATTTAGTGCTCATACAATTACCGATATCATCGATCTTTCTTTTGATTCGATGAAGCTGAGAGAGAGGATCGGGTTCTAACCAATAATTTCCCATGCCACTACTTCCACTCATGATTGAATGCTGCATAATAATGAGCTGGAAAGTGCAGGATTCGATAGATTGTTCAAAGGCTATGACAAAGAGAACCTCTGGAAGATCGGGCAACAAAAACTCGATGTCTTTTCCTAATAGATCCAAACATATGTTATCAAAGTTCAAGCGAAGAAAAATGTCCTGTATATCCAACGAACAATTCTTCTTGCATGATTCTTCCAGAACTGGAATGAGTCTTTTGAGGACTAATCCTTGTGTCTGATTTATGTTCTGATCACGAAAACTAGTGCTACTCATGGCTATGGCCATTTATGTTCTCTACCTCTTCCACAACTCATCACCTGCCATGAAGAGGCCATCTCCAAAGATGTCAAAGAAAACAGATTTGAAGATGGGGCCTCGGGGAAATTGGTGAAATCGTCTTTGAGAATGTACTCTAGATTTGGCACGCTAGATGTGACGATTTCAAAAAAGTTCTTGCTCCCCAACGCTCCCTTGAATGAAGAATGCCCACCCTCGTTAAGAGGAAGCTGTGGTTTGTTCTCTCCTCTAGATGACTAACCCCTCTGGACAAAGGTTTTCCTAATTAGTCATGTGAGGTTACTGAGGGAGTAATGCTTAGTTGGGTACAAGTATTTCCTAAGCCATGTGAGGTGGCTAGGTGTGAATAAGACTTGAATATTAGCCTTGCCTATGCCATGTGAGGTGGATAGGTGTGAATGAGGCTATGGTCGTAGTCTTGCCTACACCATGCGAGGTGGCTAGGTGTGAATAATACTATTAGGAGAGGAGAAACATCACAACATGGTCATGGAGACTATGGAAGTGTTTTTTTACCACTGGAAAACATGCTAGTAGCTATGTGCTACTAGTGGATTGCTACGTAGTCGTGAGACTATGGTAGTGGTTTTGTACCACTAGACAATATTTGTGTACTACTATGACATGGAAACAATTGTGTACTATTGGACGACATTGCAATAGCTGTGTGCTACTGGTTGATTGTAGCATAGTCATAAAGAATGTGGTGGATGATTTGAGCTATCGATGGAATGGTAGTACCAATATTCTACTAGTTGATTGTAGAGTAATCACTGGATTACTAGATGAAGGAACCAAGACATTAGTTTCACAAGGAAACCTTGATATGTCTTGGGGGACATTGGTTCCATGAGGGAACCTCGATGTTTCCTAGAGATGTTTGAGGAAGGGATTAAGAAGGAGTACACCCTTCCTCACAACCCTCAACAGAATGAGGTCATAGAGAGGAAGAACATATCTATTGTTGAGACAGTCAAGGCGATGATTCATGATCAACATTTACTTATGTTTCTGCCGAAAGAGGCATCCATGACTGTAGTGTATGCTCGGAATAGACGTCCTTTAGGAACATGACTCTCGAGGAGGCTTTCAACGAAGTGAATCTTGAGGTTGGACACTTCAAGATATTTGGGTGTTCAATATACATTCATGTACCCAAGGATAAAAGGACCAAAATAGACCCTTCAGGTAGAAAGGGTACATTTGTGGGGTACAATGAGTCTTCAAAGGAATGCCAGATCTACATCCCTAATCAGAGATAGATTGAGTGAGAGATAGAAAGAGATGGTACCTTCCGAGAAAGAAAGATACCACAGAGATATTCATGCTATGGTACAACTATGAGCCACATCATTGATTCTAAACATTCATGTTATGAGGAGGCAACTAGTCATCCAGTATGGAGAGAGGCCATGATGGAGGAGTATCAATCCATCATGAAGAATGATGTGTGGGATATTTTTATGAGACCTGAGGTGAAGTTTGCAGTGACTTCCAAATGGATCTACAAAATCAAACACATAGTTGATGGGAGCATAGAGAGGCGCAAAATGAGATTTGTTGCTAGAGTATTCTCTCAAGTGGAGGGAAAATATTATGAGGATATATTTTCTCCTGTTGCTCGATATAGTTCTATCCATGATTATTATTTCCCCTACAACATCCATGGGTTTGAGAGTACATCAGATGGATCTAAAGACAACCTTTCTCAATGGAGAGATTGAGGAAGAAGTATACATCAAGTAGCCATATGGTTTTGTGATACATGAGAAGGAGTCTCATGTGTGCAGGTTGAAGAAGGCCTTGTATGGACTCAAGAAACCACCTTGATCTTGGTATGCAAGGATTGATGACACCTGCTAATTTTTGGGCTTCAACAAAAGTATTGTCGATCCCAGCCTGTACTATAACATTGTTAATGGTGATTCCCTGATTTTGGTCCTCTACGTTGATGATTTATTCCTCACCAATACAAAGAGCCTTATTGTTGAATGTAAGTATGCATTGAAATCTAAGTTTGAGATGAAGGACCTTGGTATGATGCACTACTTCTTGGGACTAGAGGTGTGGCAGAGAACTGATAAGATATTCCTGAGTTAGGGGAAGTACATAGTTGAGATATTAAAGAAGTTTGGGATGTTTAACTTGAAGCCCATGGCTACACCAATGGTGACAAATCCGAAGAAACTAAGTGTGTCTTCTTCCGATTCGGATGAAATTGATCTTCCTCTATACAAACAACTAATTAGATAATTGATGTATCTGGTTAACACTAGATGGAATATTTTCTATGCAGTGAGTGCACATAGCCAGTTTAGGACTCAACCAAGATAGACACACTGGATTGTTGTGAAGCATGTGTTGAGATACCTGCGAGGCACAATTGGGCATGGTATGAGATATACTTCCAGTATTGATATGATATGGCAGGAATATATTGACTCTGATTGGGCAGGGAGCGCAGTGGACAAAAAGAGCACCTTCGGGTGTTTCTTCACTTTGGGATCTTGTAATATCCCCAAAAACAATTAATTTTTAAAGTCTATATGTACTTAAGAATGAATTTCTGTTTTTGGCAAATTCGTGTTTGGAATTTTTTTTCCATTTATGGAAAATTCAAATTTGGAATTTGATTATTGTAATTAATTATTTATGACTGTTGGGAAAATATTTGATTTTCCCAACTAACTCTTTGATTGTGACACATGTAAAAGACAAATCTTTTTATATATTAATTGTTGGAGGATAAATGGAACAACCAGGTTGAAAAAAACTAACCATGACTCCATGAGTGTGGAACAGACTTGAGTTACCTCAAGAATGATTTTTACAAGTGGAAAATGAGGAATTTGACCACTAGTATCCCCTGAAAATCAGGGATTTGTAAATTTGTGAAAATTCCCAAGGAAGGAAAAAGACCTAGGCACAAGATGATCATGATATACAACATATGGAGGAGGCAATACGTTGCTTAGTATGTTGGAGAAAGGATATTACTTGTTGTTAAGAACACTACTAGTGTGAGGCAAGGGGATTTTCTGATCTGAAAGGAGGACTGTAGCAAAAGAGGATCATTTCAATTCACCCTTATGGACTCATGGTCATGCTAAGGGGTGAACAAAGCAAGTAATTTGGTTGTTCTGTTCTATAGTTGGGTAGAACTTGGTTGTTCCATTTGTGTCCCAACATCATTTTCATACATGTATCTCTACTTGTCCTCTTGTTAAATATTTTGTTGATTATTAGCTGACATGAATGAGATGGTTATGTGATAATTATTTATTCATGTTGAACATGCTCAAGAAGAAAACATAGTAAAGCTAATGTAAGTTCTAGTTGCTAATGAAATTGGGATTATACATGTATATATAATGATGCATGTAAATTTTTAATCAAGCATAAGGAATTTTAGAACTATTGTACGTTTTCTGGTAACTTTTAAAAGAGGACATGCTTCTATAGAAGATAGCTGTGTGTATATATATACTCAAGCCTAAAATAAAATAGGATTGTTGCGATGTCAATCATAACCATTAAGATGTATATAGATGTATATATATGCAGAGTACCATTTCATATTTTGTATAGGTACCATAAAAGTGGATAAACAAATAACAATCTTTTTCTATAAAAATATATGTGTTCCTAATGTATACAACTGCAGATCCACATTGACTAAATAGTCTACCAAATCATGCTACAATAGTTGTACTCTTAACTGTTTAATGTTGAAAATAGGTTCTCAACAATCTGTATATTTATTTAAAGAAGTATAAATTACAACTTGCATAATCCTTGAGAACCTGGATAAAAATTTATTACAGTAGAGTTCCCTAGAGTAAGGACTCCTATACCACTAGTAAACATAATCTATGAAGTTGTGTATATGTGCATACACCAGAACTCGAATACCTTTCTGAGCATGAGGGATTTCCCTTATTCACTCCCGTCATGTTTGTGCAAACTTGCAAGGGGAAAACGATAGACTCAGTAACTGTGTTAAGAAAAAAATAGTAAAATTAATATTAAATTAGATGAGAGAACACTTAGCTTGTCTTGGCTTAGGAAAAATTCATTTATGGCACTCAAATGACGATCTATCCACAATCCAAAGGGGAGGAGTGGACCCAGAAATGGTTGATGGGTACCCTCACAAAAGAAGACAGGGTCCCATCATTAGTTTTGTAACTGAAATTAATACCTTGATGCACCAGAATATAAACAAGCAACTGAAACAATGCTAAAACATTTAGTAACTACCCAGACTACAGACGTAAAACTCCATAGAAGGTAATTAACTGTCATGGCATACCCAGGGTTAGCTGTCAAATTATACAGAGCTAGATTAACTTGCGCAGAGTAGAGATGTGCATTCTACCAGGAGTGAAACCGTGCTCTCATATATGTACAGAGCGTAGGATTTTTGTTTAGACAATAATGCATGAATACAAGGATTGAAAAGAAAATTTCTTTAAATGAAAAATCACTCAGACTTAGTGATGAAGCCCCATAATGGGTAAGTAACTTTTCTACATAACCAGAGTGTTAAAATTCACACAACAAAGTCACATGTTCCAGAGAGGCCCATCCTTTCCCAATTTAGGAGTACAGACAGAGTTTGTGGAACATTCTTCCTTAAATAATAATACTTACGAATTTCTATCTAAGACTCAAACAAAATCGTAAGTATAAACATAACTTTAAAATACGCATTATGGACTTATTGAAATCACATTCTTTCTCTAGAAGACAATCCTACAAATAGAAAAGATTTATATAGGGCATGAAAGGTAATTCACCATACTATTTTATTTTACGTGGAAGAAATAGAGATTTGCTATTATAAAATACAGATTCAAGAACAAAGGATTTAGGGTTGAATATTATATAAGAATATATGTTGTATAAATTCTAGTGGAATTGATATACAAGGGGAAGATTTATGACTGTCACAATTATTATATAAGTATGTGAAACAAGAAGGAATTAAGAGGAAGGTCTTACAGGCCCAGTTACGAATTTCACACATAGGTAAGAAACCCTACTGCATACACATGGAATAATATTACGAGTATGCACAGTGTAAATCAAGGAAAATTAAATTACAATAATTTTCCGGGATGCGAACTCTCAAATAGAGAGCCGATAATTTGAGTTTCATACCCTTATATGCCTTTTAAGAATCCAAGAGATATATCGTATGGAAAACAGAGAAATATTTAACCACGCAAGCTCGGGCAATATATATGTCGTGAATGACTTAAGAAAATTACAAGCATAAACAATAAAACAAAAGGACAAGGTCACGAACTAACGACATACCTGTGGACCTTTAATTAAATATTACGGATAATAAATATTGAACCAGGAGATTAAATCGCCCCACATAAGCTTCAGACAGATCCTGAATGAAAAACTATGAATATAGGGTGTTTACACTCACTGGAAATGCTAACCCTACCATATTGTAACTCACCACGATTTACCCAGTGGGGATATAGAAACAAAGTGTGTGGATGTAGGCGATGTTCAGAGTTTAAGCAAAGGTAAAGGGAAAGAAATTCAAATTTGAGAGCCTGAAAGGGAAGAGTTACAAAGGTGATTACGAACATGACTACCAATACAGACTATCCACTTCTTATTATAGAATAACACAAGTGACGGATTTTTTGGGGTTACCTGGTACTGAAAGAAGACCAGATGGTTGTGTGCCTCCTTTTTTCTTTACACAGAGAAAGTCTACTCCAAGTCACCAGTCATACATCCAAAGAAACATTACAAGGTTAACATTGGGGCGTTTTTTCGCAAAATGCACAGATCCAAAGGGGAAACGATACAATAGCCACCTAGAAACTTTTGTAGTTCATAGTAATAGTGATAGTATTTTCGCAGTACCCTGGCCATGTGATTAAATGGACATGGCATGCCCACATTGGGCACGTTCACCTAACTAGCCAGTACATTACAAGACCACTCTTAATTGTTTGACTAGATGGTTAATGTGATTACGGACAGACTTGACATCGCCATTAAGATAGCTCACCAAAACTCATTCAATGTCGGGCCATGTCACGAGGTCAGATGGATGTTCACATTGTTTAGTTAGGGTTTAAGGGTGGGATAAGTGCTCTACTAGGATTTAGGGTTACGACCTATCACGCCTAGCTAGAAGTCATCCTTTTAAACGTCAAACATTTGTGCACCGAGCAACCTTTGCAATACAACTGGCATGTACTATTTTGGTAGTTACCTTGTTAAGTTTTAAAAAGAAAAACTGTTGAGATGTGACCTCTATGTATAATGGTTATACTATGTATACAGTAGGGGTAAGGACTGTATTATATGGACACGCTTTTGTATGTTAGTAACGATTAAGTAATTTTTGTGTAATGAAGGTAATACCTTACCCATATGATTTTAAAAGAATAAGGCTATCAAGTATATATAAAACCCATATAAACCCATATAAGGTGTCCTTATTTATACCCTTATATAAAATCTCTCTCTCTCTCTCTCTCTCTGAGATTTTATATAAGGGTATAAATAAGGACACCTTATATGGGTTTATATTTGGGTAAGCTTTAAGTACTCATGTATTGGATACAAAGTAGAAAGTGTTGATTTTTTTATTAAAGATAGATCCTTTGGTAATAACTCATATAAATTTACAATGATAAGAATTGTATCATTGATGGTATATGTAGGCTATAGCCCCAAAGAGACGCCGTAAGAAAAATCTTATATTATATTGTTAGTGTAATGATAATAAAGTTATGTGGAACAGATAGGGAAGAGTCAAGATGTGTTAATGCACCTAATAAAAAAAATAAAATTGGTAATTTTGAGGTACATTACATATGGCATCAGAGTTGAAGGTTACAACACTTGGACCTCAGGGATAATGGTTATGGTTACAAACAACAATTTTTTGTTCTGTTGTGATAATGGCAGCACAGAACGAAGAGGAGATCAAACTTTAAGAGAATCTCGATCAAGGACCTCCTAAAGAACCTGGACAGAATAGTGAAGGAAGTTTAGCTACCCAGGTTCTAGAAACAATGAGCAACCTTATCATGGAGATGCAAGCATTCAAGGAAGATAATGAGAAACTGAAAAAGGCACATGAAAACCAACAAAAGATAAATGAAGTGTTGTTGTGCAACATCATAACAAAGAAGATACCAAAAGACAATGACAAGGAAGAAGAAGTCAACAAAAGAGCCTCTAAAAATTCTGGTCCTGAAGCAGAAAACGAGAATAGTTCTTCCGAAGGTACACCAGCAGCAGAAAATAAAACAACCATAGGAAGGAAACGAAAATGAGTGGATCATGTGGACGGTGAATTAAAGAAGATCAAACCATCCACCTTTGATGGAGAGTCCAGGACAGGTGAGGAGGTTGAAGCATGGTTACTGGTTATAAATAAGTATTTCCAAATTTATAATTATTCTAGTAACATGAAAGTCAGAATGACCATTTATAACCTAAAAGGAAAAGAGAGTATCTGGTGGCAGGACCTGAAATTGGCCAAGGGTTAAAAAGAGAAACAGATGGAATGGTCAGATTTCAAGAAATACTTCAAGAAATAATATTTATCAGAAAGTTATTATGAAAGAAAGACTAAAGAATTTTATGAGATAAGACGGACAAATGACCATGGACAACCTGATAAATAAATTCCTTGAATTATCAAGATTTGTTCCATACATAAAGGAAGACAAAGGAAAAATACATCGATTCCTAAGCTGCCTACCACAGTCCTATAAGGATGGAATTGAATTTGACAATCCCAAAACCTTAAGAAAAGTTTTTAGAAAGGATCGAATGTGCTATGATCAATACAAACAGAGGTCTGAAATTCCCAAACCATGGAAGGATAAGAAACAAGACATAATGAATCAGTGGAAGAAAGGATTCCAACCAACCCCTTTCCAGAATATGGAAAATAACTTTCAAAGGAAATATTCTCATTCTAACAACCAGAATACCCAAGGGGGAGGTAGACCAGTTAATCTGGGAACCGAGAAAATTGGGGACAGCCCAAGGGAACCATTAAAGAGTTGGGAGTGTCGAGAACCTCATTTAAGGAGGAACTTCCCACATTTAACCTCCGCAACAAGGACCACAGTCCATAACCTGCAAGAAGCCTCTACAGTAGGTGATGTGTACATAAGAATGGAAAAAATTAATGCAGTTGTAGATGGCCAGCAAGCTCATAATCAATCCACTATAGTGGAGGTTGAAGGTAAAGTTAATAATAATTGTATTTCTATTCTAATTGACCTAGGAGCTAGTCTGAGTTATGTTACTCCTGGTTTAGTTGATTCAAACAAGCTTAATAAAGTAAAGCATGCTAAATCTTGGTTAGTGGAGCTAGCAACAGGGACTATGAGAAAAGTAATAGGTTTCATTTGTGACTGTGAAATCAGTTTAGATGGCCAAAATACAAAGTTAATTATGAAAATTTTACCTTTGGGATCTTATGATATAATCATTGGGATGGACTGGTTAGAGAAACATAAAGTAATTTTGAACTGTTATAAAAAGTCACTTACTTACAGAGATAGAAAAAACACAATTAGAACAATACAAGGTATCAGAAAACTAGTTTCAGTTAGGAAGATTTCAACCATGTAGTTTAAGAAATGCATGAACAAAGGTTTCCAAATTTATGCTATCCAAGTCACTAATCTGATAGAAAAGGAGGATAAACCCGTTATAGAATACTTTACCATCCTACATGAGTTTAGAGATTTATTTGTGAAGGAAATACCATAACTGCCTCCAAGAAGAGAGATAGATTTCTCTATCGATATACTGCCTAGATCAACCCCGATATCTAAGGAACCCCATAGGATGAGCTTACCGAAATTGACAAAGCTACAAATTCAGCTACAAGAACTGTTGGACATGGAATACATCAGACCAAGTGTCTCGCCTTGGGGAGCACCAATCCTTTTCGTTACAAAGAAAGAAAAGATTTTAAGATTATGTATTGACTATCGACAGTTAAACAAGATGACTATTAAGAACAAGTATCCTCTACCTAGAATTAACGACCTGTTTGACCAAGTGGGAGGAGAAAAGATTTTCTCTAAGTTAGATTTAAGGTCTGGTTACCACCAAGTCAAAATAAAGGATGAATATATAAACAAAACATCTTTTAGAACAATATATGGACATTATGAGTTTGTTGTTATTCAATTTGGTCTTACTAACACACCAACAACATTTATGTGTTTTATGAATAACATATTCAGTCAATATTTGGATAAATTTGTTTTGGCGTTTATTGACGACATTCTAGTTTATTCGAAAATGGAATAAGAACACAAAGAAGATCTAAAAATAGTATTGCAGACCTTAAGGAAACCCAAGTTGTATGAAAAATTTGACAAATGTGACTTCTACCAAAAGAGAATATAGTACCTAAGACATGTAATATATGAAGAAGGTATTGCAGTTGAGCCAGAGAAGATAAGAACCATCATGGAAGGGCCTATCCCTAAGGATGTGGCAGACATCAATTAATTTATGGGAATTACAGGTTACTACCACAGATTTATCGAAGGGTTCTCAAAGATCGCATACCCAATCACATCCCTACAGAAAAAGGCAATAAGGTTTACTTGGATACAAAAATGTCAAGACAAGTTTAATAAGATGAAAGAATTGTTAACTACAACACCTATTTTAAGGGTAGCAGACCCTGATAAAGACTTTACACTCTGTGTGGATGCAAGCAAAGAAGGCTTGGGAGGTGTCCTAACTCAATAAGGGAACGTTATCTGTTATGAATCATGTAAACTAAAATAACATGAATGGAAATACGTCATACACGACTTGGAATTAGCAGTTGTAATTCATGCGCTAAAAATGTGGCGACACTATTTAATGGGAAGGAAATTTATTCTACTAACCGATAACAGTGGTGTGAAATTCTTATTCAGCTAACCATATCTTAACGTAAGGCAAGCAAGGTGGTTGGCCTTCTTGAGTGAATTCGATTTCGACGTAAGACACATAAAGGGTAAAGAAAACAATTTTGCAGATGCCTTAAGTAGGAGAACTAATGGACTTTTCGAGATAAGTATTAGTAGAGAAGAAAACAACATTTAACAAAGAATAAAATCTGCAAGTTGTAACGACGAGAAATACATCAAAATAGTAACAAAATTACAAGGAAATGTAGAAAAATTGGAGAGAAAAAATCTGAGTTTGGATAAAAATGGACTGTTAAGGTTCAAAAAAGGGTTGTACATATGAGATTTTGTTGAATTAAATCTAACAATTTTAGATGAAGTTCACAAAAAGCCATATTATGGTCATCCAAGATACCAGAAAATGGTAACAACTTTAAGGAATTTGTTTTATTGGCCTAACATGAAAGGTGAGATAGATGAATACTTATCTAAATGCCTAGATTGTCAATAGGTGAAGGCTAAACATCAACATCCATCCAACCTTCTACATCCTCTACCTATACCATAATGGAAGTGGGAGATTATCTCACTGGACTTTATCACAGGTTTGCCTAAAACTCAAAACTAGAATGATTCGATTATGGTAGTGATTGATAAACTAAGCAAGTCTGCACATTTTATACCTGTGAAATCTACTTATAAAGCTACTAACATCGCTGAAATATTTATGAAGGAAATATTTAGATTGCATGGAATTCCTAACATGGTGATTTTGGATAGAGATGTCAAATTTGCATCAACATTTTGGAAAGAATTGATTGCAGGGTTGGATACTAACCTAAATTTCAGCACAAGCTACCATCCACAAACAAATGGGCAAATTGAACGAACGAATCAGATTGTGGAATATATGTTACAAATGTATGTAAGGAAAAAACCAACTAAGTGGGAGGAATACCTGCACTTAATGGAATTTGCGTACAATAATGGCTATCAAACGTCAACTAAGATGAGTCCCTTCGAAATAATGTATGGCAGAAAATGTACAACTCTAATTAGTTGGTATAACCCATTTGATGCACTTATGATGGGACCAAAAATGCTCCATGAAATGGAGAAAACAGTAAGAAAGGTACAACAAAATTTAAAAGAGGCACATGATAGATAGAAAAGCTATGCAGATTTGAAAAGGAGACACCAGGAATTTTAAGTTGGGGACCACGTGTATTTGAAAGTCAAGGAAAGAAGAAGCTCACTGAAGCTAGGAAACTGTTCAAAGTTTGTGCCCATATTTTGTGGCCCCTTCGATATCTTAGCTTGAATTGGACCCGTGGCATATCAACTTGCACTCCCCACAAATTTAAAAGTTCATAATGTTTTTCATGTTTCTTTGTTGAAAAAGTATATTCATGATCCTACTCACATCATTGATTGGAACATGGTGCAGGTGGAACCAAAAGGCGAGTTCCAAGAGGAACCTCTGTGCATTCTCGATAGAAAAGAAAAAGTACTATGGAATAGAGCCATCGCCCAAGTAAAAGTGCAATGGAAGAACTTTAGTCCTGAGGAGGCCACTTCAGAATTGGAGGAAGATTTGCAGAAATATTATCCAACCCTATTCCGAGATAGGAATGAACACTCAGGACAATGTTGTACTAAAGGGGGAGAGGATGTAATATCCCCCAAAATAATTATTTTTTAAAGTCTATCTGCACTTAGGAATAAATTTCCATTTTTGGCAAATTCGTATTTGGAATTTTTTTTCCATTTATGGAAAATCCTAATTTGGAATTTGATTATTGTAATTAATTATTTATGACTGTTGGGAAAATATTTGATTTTCCCAACTAACTCTTTGAATGTGACACATGTAAAAGACAAATCCTTTTATATGTTAATTGTTGGAGGACAAATGGAACAACTAGGTTGAAAAAAGTTGACAATGACTCTATGAGTGGGGAATAGACTTGATTTACCTCAGGGATGATTTTTACAAGTGGAAAATGAGGAATTTGACCACTATAAGCCCCTGAAAATCACGGATTTCTAAATATGCGAAAATTCCCAAGGAGGGAAAAAGATCTAGGCACAAGATGTGTAACACCCTAGGTTTTGAACCCCCATTTTAAATAATGTATTGTTACAGATGCTGAGAGGCCAAGAGCCCAAACAATTATTAAAAGATCAGTGTACCCAATAAATGTAATTTTTTTATCATTATTAATAATAAACACATGGCTGGCTGTTAGATGGACAAGGACTAGATTTATAGGGGGCTATGATTCCACAAGAGAGGGGGATTGAGGGGCTAAGTGTTTATTCCTAATATAATTACCCTTTTTTGTCTAAGGGAGGGATCGATTACGTGAGCTTCTTGGGGAAGGCCATGATGTTCTTGATTCCCAAAGTAGTTACTTAAACCCACCTCTGGTCTGATGGGGGGGTTCGACTGATGGATTGTTCGTTGATTTCCTGTACGTTCATTCATTTTACCTCAGACACTTTCATGCACCCATTGACCCATCCATTGATCCATCCTCATCCATGTCTTATATTGAGGAAGGGGAGCCAAACTGTTGAAGAATTAGCCACAAAATTTTTGGCTATGATTGTCGCTGGTGCAATCTAGCCATGAGTTGGGGCTTGCATGTTTGAGATGCGTTGGTCTGTGCCCTGTTTTGCTCACAACTGCGAGTCCTGAGAGTTCCAGCATTGAGATTATAGACCAGATGTGCTAGAGGCCTTGGAAAATAAGGAGAAGGAATGCCTAAGCAACTGCGTGGAAGAGAAGGGTGGAGGTCCTTTCTCTAGTTGGTTGAAGGGTTGGGTTGAATGTCCTTGGTCTGCAGCTAGTTGGTGTCACATTTTTATAAAGATAAGTGCTCTCTGTTGTGATATTATTATCTATGTATGAATGTATTTCATTGTGTATTTTAATTATTGTTTAACTAAATCTTAGATTATGCATGCTTGCTTGATATTGTTGTGCATGTTGTTAAATCTTGTATCTTATGCGTTCTTATTAATTAAAGAAGGTATCAGTAAGAGAAAGAAGTCCAAGGGTGGGATTAAAGGTATCATGCTCTGAATTGTGGGTGGTTGAGTATGTTATAGTTTGGTATAAGATCCAGCTTGAAACACCAGGTTAGTATAGGTCGGGTCTATTGGTCAGATTCTCGTGGTTACAGATCAAACTTTGACTGTGGAGTTGAGAAGCTTACGAGGAATGGCATTATAGAATCTACACAGGATTTAGATCACCATAGAACCGTTGTAAGGGGTTCGAAGAGTCGTGACCGTCCCCTTCGAATTCAGGAGCAATCACCACTGGAGGATCAGGAGAGATCCGGGATCATTGGATTGGAGGGCAGACGAACATGGGTCGTCTGATGAAAAGGAAGCAAGGGTTAAGGTCACCACCATCGGATCCCATTGGAGATAGAGATCAATAGACATCCGTCATTATGGGGAACCAAGTTGCACAGGAGATAATTTCCCAAGGCGGTCCCGCAATACAAACCACGGTTTCACCAAAGGGTTACGTGTCAGCATCAGGAGAATTACGGGGCGAAAAGTGGGTTACTCCAAACCGTTGATTCATGCCCCACAAATTGAAAGGCATGCAATGATGTGACATTTTAGTGCTTGAACATCGACACTCCATATAGTTGAAGTAGATCCTGACCGATGATCACCAAGAGGTACATGTTAGTAGGTTAGTAGCTCCGAAGAAATCTGTTCAAGAGGTTTTTAGTTGAGATTTTAAACTCCTGAAGCCTAGAGAGTTGGAGAGTCGAAGTAAATCTCGATCATCCAATCATCTGGAATAGATCTCAATCGAGAAATAATCCGGAGTAAATCTCAACCATCGGATCATCCAAGGTAAATATAGGCCATCTGATCCAGAAGACGTGTGGCATAAATCTGTGGATTTCGGGTGAAGGATCGAAAAAAGCCTCAACCATCCAATTCAAGAGGACACATTACATAAGCTCGTGTACTTCGAGGAGGTTTGAAGTTTGGATTTCCTAAACCCAAAGAACCGAAAGGATCTCATCCATTTATCGACTGAGAGCCACGCGTCACTAGATACAGGGCTTCAGATAAAATCCAGTGGGGCCAGATAAGTTTTGAAATTTGAGATTTACGAAGTTTGAAGACCCAAAGTAAGCCTCGACTGTCAGATTAAGGAGGAAACGTGGTGCAGATCCATGGACTCTGGGTGAAGACCCGAAGTGAATCTTAGTCGTCTGATCCAGGAGGACACATGGCGACAGATTGGCCAGTTCAGGAGAATTGGAGGTGTGCTAGTATGGAAACTCCTGAAGTCCCGAAGCCCGAAAAGTCGAAGTGGTGGGGCACAATGACGTCACAAGGAGGTGATGTGGAACCCAAAATTTTCGAAGTGACGTGGCTTGTGGACGTCACCTGGGATGACATGGACCCATGGGATGTGTGCCACATGTTAGTAAGTTTGAGCATATGGAGTATTGAAAAGCCAGTTAGAATGTGACACGTGTCACCCTCCTGATTGGGCCACGTGTTCGCTTCCAGTATTTCACCACGTGGCGACAGATCGTGCAGTCCGAATACTGGGCACTCTAGTGGGGAAAGATGTGACAGGTTGCGTTGGGTCAAAAAATCTCGAAGTCTCGAAGGTCGGAGTACATATCGACCATTGATTATGAAAGACACACATCGAAGGATTGTCGACTTCAGGTGAAAGCACTTCGGGAGAAAGTGTAGGAGGAAGTTTTGAAACTTCTGAAGCCCAAAGAGAAGAAGTGATTCATAGCCACTAATCTATGAGAGGACACCCGTCAGAAAATCATGAACTCTAGGTAAAAGTGTTCCTGGAGGAGGAAAGTGAGAAAAATTGAGACTCTTGAAGTGCAGAGTCTCGAAGTGGATCTCGATCGTTGATCGTGAAAGAGGATGGGGAACGTTGATCCGGTCCTAGATGAAAGTTTCGAAGTCCCAAAGATCTAGACAAGCACCTTTTCAACTAAGCACAGGGTCATGGTCGTGGTCATATGTAGATTGAGAGCTGAGGGAAGGAGGACTAAGGAACAAATTGGTTGTCTTCAAGACAAAAAAGTGTTAAGGAATGATTTAGTTGTGGTTTCTAGTCATGGTCACCTGGGAAGGTGGTTTGAAGGAAGTGCCTATGCAGGGTGAAATTTTGCGTCAGCCTAGGATAACAAGACACTGCTATTTTTGGAGAATGGGGATATGATCTCCATGAACAAAAAAAATAAAGAGACATGTAGCAGGGTTTGGAAATTTTGATTATCATATGCATAATTCTAACAAAATGGTTGCTTGCAAATTTTGCATAATTAAGGGGTTTAAGAACATCATCTCAGGATGCGTATTGAGGAAATGGAAGAAGGCGAGAGGGCTTCTAGTCATGATAAGGAGGCCAAAGGCCAGAATACTGGAGTTGGTAATGCAGAGACAGATTCCAATGGACGCAAGGGAAAATGAGAGCAGGAAACGTTAATAAAAAAGGTAAGAATCCTGGAGATGGAAGTGAAGAGCTACAAAGAAGACAACGAGAGACTAATGAGAGAGAAAAATCAGATAAATGATCGAGTGTTGGAGAGCTTAAATCAGTTGTAGATACATACGAAGAAGGGATCAAACTCAATACAAGAGGAAGAAGGCAGGTTCCATGAAAGAAGGGATGATCATGGAAGAGATGGTTATTCCAGAAGTGCCAGCAAAGCTCGTGGACACCACTCACCTCCTTACTCAGAAAGAAAGTTTTATTCATCAAAAGATCCCGTAAGAAGTCCAGAGGTGTCTCCTATTAGAAAACAAAGAAGGAAACAAGAGGTAGATAGTTTGCAAGGAGATTTGAGGAAGCTCAAGCCACCTTCCTTTGAGGGTGAAAGAGAAAGGGAAGATGATGTTGAAGCATGGTTTCTTGGGCTTAGGAGATATTTTCAGTTGCATAACTATTCATCCAACTTGGAAGCCAGGATTTCCACCTACCATTTACATGGGAAAGATGGAATGTGGTGGGACCAACTGAAGAAAGTGAAACATTTTAATGAAAGTAGGATCACTTGGAAGCCGTTAAAGAAGTACTTCCAGAAGGAGTACCTCTCAGAGAATTTCTATGACAAGAAAATGCAGGAGTTATTTGAACTTAGGTTGGGAAGCATGACTATGGCAGGATACAAGAAGAAGTTTTTGGTATTGTTAAAGTATGTCAGGTTCATTGGTGATGAGAATGTGAAAATACAAAGATTTCTAAGTGGACTGCCAACCTTTTATAAGGAAAAGATCAAGTATGATGAACCCCAGACCCTAACTAAGGCCATCAAGAAGGATAAATACCTGTATGAGCAAGGCCAAGGAAGAGAATCCCTACAGAAATATTGAAAGGACAAGAAGAATGCAAAGTATGACTAGAGGAGGAAAGGATTCAAACCTCCCTTCAATATAAATGACCCTAATAGAAATCATCAAGATCAATATTCTAAGAGGGATTTCAAAAAAGAACATTCCTTGGGAAAAAGGGGAAGACCACCAATCCAATGTTGGGGATGCATGAAATATCACCTGTACAAGGATTTCCCACACAGAAAAGACAGAGTGAGGACTATGCACAACATCCAAGAGACTACAACAGTCAAAGATATGGGAAGAATCTATGCATATTTAAATGATCAACAAGCAGAGTACCAGTCCAATATGATCGAGGTGGAAGGTAAGATAATAAATCAGTCTATTTCTATTTTGATTGATTCATGAGCAAGTCATTTCTACATTGATCCTAAGATAGTGGATAGATTACATTTGGAGAAAAGTAAACTTGGAAAAGCAAGTTTGGTTCAGCTAGCCACTGGAACCAAAAGAAGAATCCATGATATGGTCAGAAGTTGTTCCATAAGTCTTAATGGCATGAATACTAGTATTTATCTAAATAACATACCATTGGGGTCTTATGATATTTTGATTGGAATGGATCGGTTGGACAAGCATCATGTTGTTTTAGATTGTCATAACAAAACATTTACATGTCTTGATGGAAATGGAAATTGAAAATAGAGCACTGTGAAAGGAGTTCCAAGACCCATCTCTATAAGGGATATTTTAGCCTTATAGCTAAAAAGATGTTTTAGGAAAGAATGTCAATTGTATGTAGCTCACGTGGAAGAGCTAGATAATACAAAGGGGCCAAGCCTCGAAGATATCTCAGTACTACATGAGTTTGAAGATGTATTCCAAGAAATACCCATATTGCCACCAAGAAGGGAGATAGATTTCTTAATTGATTTAGTGCCAGGAGATGCCCCGGTGTCAAAAACACCTTACAGAATGAGCACACCAGATTTAAAAGAATTACAAATGAAGTTGGAAGAATTGTTGAAGAAAGGGTACATACGTCCAAGTGTTTCACCTTGGTGAGCACCAATACTTTTTGTCAAAAAGAAGGATGGAACCTTGAGGCTGTGTATTGAATTTCGACAGCTGAACAAGTACACTATAAAGAACAAGTATCCTCTACCCCGAATTGATGACCTCTTTGATCAGCTAAGAGGAGCAAAGATATTTTCAAAGATTGACCTAAGGGCAGGATACCATAAGGTAAGAATCAAGGAAAAAGACATTCATAAGACAACCTTTAGGACCAGGTATGGGAATTATGAATTTGTAGTGGTGCCATTTGGACTGACCAATGCACCAACTATATTCATGTGCTTAATGAATGGCATATTCATAAATTATTTGGATAAGTTTTTCATAGTATTCTTGGATGACATACTTATCTATTCTAAGTCTGAAAAGGAGCATGAACATCACTTAAGACTGGTATTGCAAGTACTGAGAGAACATCAGTTGTATTCCAAGTTGAGTAAGTGTTCTTACTATAAAAAGTATATCCATTAATTGGGACACATTATTTCAAAGAAGGGAATAACAACAGATCCAGAGAAGATCGAAGCCATTAGAGGATGGCCAACACCTAGAAGTGTTTCAGATGTCAGATCTTTTATGGGATTAGTTGGCTACTATAGAAGGTTCATACTAGGGTTCTCTAAGATTTCTCATCCCATCACTTCTTTGCAAAAGAAGGGAACTAATTTTGAATGGACACTCAAGTGTGAAAATAATTTTAATCTATTGAAGGAATTAATTACTAGTGCATCTGTGTTAAATATTATTGACCCAAATGAAAGTTTCATGGTATGTACAAATGCATGTAAGGAAGGACTTGGGGGAGTCCTCACGCAAAATGGACATGTCATTGGATATGAGTCCAGAAAGCTTAAGGAACATGAGAGGAACTATGCCACCCACGACTTGGAACTTGCTGCCATTGCCCACACCTTGAGGATGTGAAGGCATTATCTCACGTGGAAGAAATTTTAATTAAGGACATACCACATTGGCCTGAAGTATATTTTTGAATATCCAACCTTGAATGCCAGGAAAAAAAGATAGCTAGAATTTCTAAGTGAATATGACTTCAATATCAATCATATCAAGGTAAAGGAGAATAAAGTTGTCAATGCACTTAGTAGAAGAGTGCATATCATGCATGCTATTGTTGTCAGTATGCATCAGTCAAACTTGAAGAGAATAATTTTATATGGTCTTGTTACAGACCAGCATTACCTACAGGTAAAGGAAAACTTACAGCAAGGAGATGTGTAACAGAAAATAAAGGAGTAATAAAGGAAGACAAATTACTCATGCATAAGAATAAAATCTATGTTCCTAGTTCTAGAGAACTAAGGAATTTGGTACTGAAGGAAATGCATGATGTTCCTTATGTTGGACATCTCGGTTACCAGAAAAAAATTACAGCAGTAAGAAGCCAGTTCTTTTGGCTGGGAATGAAGAAGGATGTTGTTGATTACATTGCTCAATGTATGGAATGTCAGAAGGTGAAGGCTGAGCATAGGCAACCAACAGGTTTGCTGCAGCCATTGCCAATTCCAGAGAAGAAATGGGAAGCGATCACCATGGATTTCATCACAGGATTACCCAGAACGAATAAGCAGCGTGATTCAATCATGGTGGTGGTTGAAAAATTAACAAAGGTTTCTCATTTTGTGTCTGTGAAGTCAACGCATACAATGACTAATATTGCAGAAATTTTCATGAAGGAAATTACTAGGTTGCATGGGATACCTAGGACAATTGTCTCGGACATAGATACAAAGTTTACCTCCAATTTATGGAGGGGATTGTTTAGAGGATTTGACACAAATCTAAACTTTAGCACCGCGTATCATCCCCAAACAGATGGGAAAACAGAGAGGGTCAATCGAATAATTGAAGACATGCTGAGAATCTATGTGATGGATAAGCCATCTAAGTGGGAAGATTACTTACACTTGGTTGAGTTTGCATATAATAATTGGTATCAAGCTTCATTGCGAATGAGCCCATTTGAAGCCTTGTACAGAAGGAAATGTGA
Organism: Picea engelmannii; assembly: GCA_009831015.1. Lineage (NCBI taxonomy): Eukaryota > Viridiplantae > Streptophyta > Pinopsida > Pinales > Pinaceae > Picea > Picea engelmannii. The sequence goes on along the minus strand of ML829460.1, from coordinate 31,014 downwards.
TACTCTAGTAAGCTGGTACAACCCAACAGATAGAGTGGTACTTGGGTCGAAGTTGATCAAGGACATGAAAGACCAAGTGGTCAAGAGCAAGCATAATTTAAAGGCAGCTCAGGATAGAATTTTTTTTATGCAGACAATAACATGATAGTGGGAGAATTCAAAGTAGGGGAGCATGTACTTTTGAAATTGAAGCCCAAGAAAAGCTCATTGAAATTGGGTAGTTGTACAAAGCTGGTAACCAGATTTTGTGGTCCATTTGAAATATTGGACAGAATAAGGCTAGTTGCATACATGCTTTCATTGCCTTCTTCCATGAATGGGCATAATGTATTTCGTGTATCTTTACTAAAGAAATGTGTACATGACCATAACCATGTTATTGATTGGCATCTGATTCAGGTAGAGATGGAGGGAGACTTTCAGGTTTAGTCAGTGTGGGTATTGGACATAAAGATCAAAATTCTCCAGAAACGCGTTATAGAGATGGTAAAAGTTCAGTGAACCTACTACGGTCCTGAAGATGCTACCTGGGAGCGTGAAGATGCCATGTGGACAGAGTACATGCAACTTTTTGAATAAATTTGAGATTTTGATCTCTATTTTGAATATGCACTCAGGACAGTGACAAAATAAGGGGGAGGGGATGTAACACGCCAAGTTTTGAACCCCCATTTTAAATAATGTATTGTTACATATGCTGAGAGGCCAATTGCCCAAACAATTATTAAAATTCTAGTGTGGCCAAGAAATGTAATTTTTTGATCATTATTAATAATAAACACATGGCTGGCTGCTAGACGAACATGGACTAGAGTTATAGGGGGTTGTGATTCCACAAGAGAGGGGGCTTGAGGGGCTAAGTGTTTATTCCTATTCTAATTACCCTTTTTGTCTAAGGGAGGGGGATCGATTACATGAGCTTCTTGGGGAAGGCCAGGAGGTTCTTGATTCCCCACGAAGTTACTTAAACCCGCCTTTGGTCTGATGGGGGGGTTTGACTAATGGCTTGTTCATTGATTTCATGTACATTCATTCATTTTCCCTCACACACTTTCATGCACCCACTGAACCATCCATTGATCCATCCTCATACACATCTTGGGTTGGGGAAAGGAAGCTAAAGTGGTGACGAATTAGCCACGAGATAGTTGGCTTTGATGGTCGTTGGTGCAATCCAACCATGACCTGGGGCCTGCATGTCTGCGATTTGTTGGCCTGTTGTTAAGCCCTAATATTGGCTCATTACCCCTTAATTGGGGAATATTATATTCGTACTATTATTTTATATATGTCGTCTTTAGGCCATTAGTTTTAATTATACCTCCTAGTCTCCTATATATACCAAGGAGACATTTTCATTTTGAATCATCTTGTACTTGAACATTTAAGTGGGGTAAAAGGAGGTTTCCCCCTCGAAGAGGATTATCATCTGAAATTGTCTCTTTTTCAAGGCATTGATTACTTTTTCTTAGGTTTTCTTATGCTATATTGATATTTGGTTCTTAACATATGGTATCAGAGCTCAAGGTCTTGGGGTTTCACTGCTACATCTAAGACACCTTGGCATTTTCGCTATAAATTTTTTTCTACAATGTTTCAGAAGGAACAGATTGGATGATATTTAGTATACAGATCAAGGTACGTTGGGTTCAAAATTAAGCTTCTGAGGCTTTATACTTTTAGAGATACAACTTGTACAAGATAGGGTTCTGGAATCATCATGAACTGAGTCATTGCAAAATTTTCGCTATAAAATTGTTTTTGTAATGTTTCAAACCCTGAAATATAGAGGATATTTAAAGAAATTAGTAAGGTATTTGTGGTTAAACTTTAAGGTTCTGGGTCATCATAAATTTGTAGATACACCCTGTGTAAGATAGGGTATCTAACTAGTCCTATTGATTAGTCTCAAGAAGGTGTTCCAGGTAAAACAATCATAACTTATTCCTAGAGTATCCAAATTGAGTGGGACTGGTTTCATTGGATCGTGGACAGTTTTTAGTATTTCGGATGTGAGTTTCAAAATTTTATATCAATTATTTTGGGCGAGGCACGCTATACAAGTGAGATCTCCTAGAAAGGCAAAAAATCGGCAAGTTGTGGGGAAATTACCGTAAATTCAAATTGGCACATCCATTTTTGATCAGACCTGTGGCATTGCAGAGAAGAAATATCAAAGAACTACATAAAAGAAAGTTTCATACCCAGAAGGGCCGAAACTTGGGAGATACAATAGAAGAAACTTGTCTAGTAGAACCACCTCAAAATCAAGGTTTAAAAGTGATACTTGGCCAACATGCCACCAAAAAAGGGAAGTTCTACACCAAATAAGCCTCCAAAAAATCCTACTTGGACTCTTGATGAAGGTGAATAAATGCATAGGGACATAAATGAAATACAAAAGAACATGTATTCAATGGAAGCTATGTTGGATACTAAGATGGATGGTTTAAAAGGGGAGATCATGGAAGTATTGAAAAATTTTGTAATAGAGAAGACACCTAAAAGTGAAAATGCATCCCATGAAATTCATGATGAGGACACAAGGAAGGTGAATCAAGAATGGAGAAACTCCATCTTTGGTTTGAAGACCAACCATGTTCCTAAGATTGATATGAGGAAGTTTGATGGCAAGGACCCAATCCCATGGATACTTCAGATGGAGCAATTCTTTGCTCTCCATATTGTGCCACATACACAAAAGGTACAAATTGCTTCTTTATATTTAGAACCTAATCAATTTGTATGGTATCGATGGCTTTGTTCTTGCAAATCACTCGTTACTTGGACAATTTTAACGGAACAAATGATAGCACACTATGAGGATACAAGGAGCAATACCTTCTTTAGCCAATTGATAAATCTCAAGCAAAAGGGTTCAGTTACCGAGCACATTGAGAACTTCTAAAGATTGAATATAAAGGTAACCGATATTCCAAATGAGCACTTGATTGAT
>ML829460.1:0-20143 GCA_009831015.1 Picea engelmannii | reverse complement strand
TTATACATGTTATATAAGGGTATAAATAAGGACACCTTATATGGGGTTATATTTGGGTAAGCTTAAAGTACTCATGTATTAGATACAAAGTAGAAGGTGCTGAGTTTTTTTATTAAATATGGATCCTTTGGTAACAACTCATATAAACGTACAGTGATAAGAATTGTATAATTGATGGTATATGTAGGCTATAGAATGAAAGAGACACCGCAAGTAAAAGATTATATTATATTGTTAGTGTAACGATAATAAAGTTATGTGGAACAGATAGGGAAGAGTCAAGAAGTGTTGATGCACCTAATAAAAAAAATATTGTTTTGGTAATTTTGAGGTACATTATAGATCTTCCATAGTTTTCTGGTGTAGCAGGAAACAAACTTATGTGGATTTGACCACAGAAGAAGCATAGTACATTGCATTAAGTATGTCAGTCCATGAAGTAGTGTGGCTTCGCAAGATCCTTGTAGATTTATCCAAACATGTGTTGGATTCCACCATTATTCATCATGGTAACCAAAGTTGTGTGAATATCTCAGGTAATACAATGTTTCATGAAAAATTGAACCACATTGAGATAAAGTACCATTACATCCGAGACATGGTGCAGAGAAAGGAAGTATTGGTGATGTACCTTCCTATAGATGAGTAGGTTGCTGATATTCTTACCAAACCAGGAAGAAGTTCAAGTACTTCCATGACATACTTGGCATGGCAGAGAATTCCTCCCTCACTGAGAGGGAGTGTTGATGTTTGCAGCTTCTTCAGAGATTCTCCATATCATACTCCTCTACGACTGAGTTGAGTTGATTTGTGATGACACTTATCTGAGAAGGGATAAGTGGGACGCTTATCTGAGAAGAGATAAGTGTGTTTGGAATTATAGTCCAATGTCCATTGTGGAGAGTGTATGAGGACACGTCCCATGTGGAGAGAACATGAGGACATGTCAAGGGAGTTGACCCTTGACATCACACACTATGGGAGTTGACCCTAGTGTTTCTAGAGGGTGTACCCTCTAGAAGTCCACATGGGAGTTCCATGTGTGACAAACTTTCTCCAAATCGTACTCCTCTGTGAATTGAGTTGAGTTGATCTGTGAGGACACTTATTCAAGAATGGATATGTGCATTTGGGCTTATAGGAAAACATACCATGTGGAGATCACATGAGTACATGTCAAGGGAGTTGACCCTTGACTTCACACACTATGGGGAGTTGACCCTAAGTGTTCCTAGAGGGAGTAGCCTATAGAAGTCCACATGAGAGTGACATGTGTGACAAACCTTTTGCTACTACGGTGGTTATAATATTTTTATTTTAACATAACAGAAAAAAGAATAGGAAAAAAATCAAAATATTTAAAAGTAAAGTCATTTAATATGATGGAAGAAAAATAAAGCAAAGAAAGAAAAAACCATAATCATAGTTATTTTCCTTCTATCTTGTTAGATGACTTTTATTATATTATTTGTTGTGTCTTTTCCCAAAATAAAATAAAATAATTATGATTGTGATTTCTCTTATCTTTGTAAGAAGACATAAGAAATAACATTAAGAAAAATCATTTAACAAAGATAGAAGAAAATTGATTATGATTATGATTTCTTCTATCTTTATCTTTATTTTGTTTTGTCTTGATTTTTTCTTTTCAGTGTGAAAGAAAACATAAAACAAAATCAAAACAAAACAAAACCAAAGACATAAACCATATTTAAGTTGAAGTGACATCTTTATTTTGTTTTTTATTTATTTTTTCTTTTCACTATGCAAAAAAACAAAAAAGAAATTCAAAACAAAACAAAAGACATCAACCATATTTATGTTGAAGTGACAACACACATAGAGCACATAGTCATTCCTTCATATTACATGACAAATAAGAAGTGTTCCTTTTCTCTACATAGATTTATCTTTACAAATTATAAGCTTAAATAAATATAACATTTAACTATTTTAATAAAAATCATCATAATCATCGACGAAATTCAATTGTTTTAATATATTTTGTATATGTAATAGAAATCTTAAAAACAAATATCCTTTAATTTGTATAGGTAAGAAGTTAAAACTTAAAAAATAATGTAATAATTATGTTTCTAGCATTTACATCTTTTATGAGAGTATAAGATATATGTTCGTGTAAGTGGAATGCTTTAATATCTAAATAATGGAATCAATGTATAAAAATTATGACTGTTTAAAAAAAATGAATAAATAAAGTAGTCACATAAAAAAATTTGTATGTCAAGCATTAGTTTAGCATTTGAAAGTCTTAACATAATGAAAATGCGATTTTTTTTTAGCATGTAGAGGTTAGTGTCTAGTAGTGTTGAGTGCAATTTTTTTTAAATCATTAAGGAATTAAAAAGTTACAAGAGAGGAATTTAAAAGTTACCAGAGAAATATTAACTATTTGTTTCTGCACTAATGAGTTATGTCATGGGAAAATAAGAGAAAATAAAATATTTCTTTAAAATATTAGATATTTGAAATATGCATAAACAAGTCTATGTATGTTTGCAATTTCATTAGTTATGGCTATTTGTAACACGTTGCAATGGTTCTTCAAAATAAGACATATTGAAAGAAGAAAAACATGTTGATTTTGATATGTTTTATGCATTCCATACCACCAACTTGGTTACCTCAAACCTAAGTCTGATGTAGACATATATGAAGAGACATGACACATAAAACATGACTAATGGATGATATGACCTACTAAGGCTATCCTTCGCCTTTGTGTAGGGATATGGACATCAATTGAGCACATGGCATGGGTCTTGAGGCCCTAGACATGGTCAAGGGAAGGAACATGGACCTTAGGCTCTAAATGGTGCTTCTAGCCATCCAGGGATAAGAAATACTCCTCCTTGAACCACCACATATGACATCCAAAAGGGGTCCTTGGCGACTAAGTTGGGATATGGGAACCATCTACATGTTTTTAGCAATGGGTATATCATAGGAGGAAACTCAAAGTTGAGGCACTAAACATGGCTTCTCACCCAATATTAGTAATGATGCTATGGGACCCTTTGCATGGCCCATGATCCTTACTAGGAACTATTAGGACCTATTTCCCTAGTTCCTACACCTAAACAAACCCATCCATGGTACGCAAATTGCTAAAATTAGTCATGTATACCATTCATAGGTAAAACATTCCGTTTATGAGGCCTTTGTGGTGGCTTATGACTTTGTGCATGTTTAATGAGATATAAAATAAATTTTTTGGGCTCAAGTCCTTGGTTTTTGGTATTAAAAAATGGATTGGGCCATGAGACTCATCCTTTCTACACTAAATGTTAAATGTATGCATATATCCCACTTATGGGACAATAATTCCCACTGCAATGTATTTACGGTAGTTTGGGGCTCTATATATGAGCCATGAGCCCTAGAAGAAACCATTAGGGAATATGTCTCTTGGTTTTGGTCTTAAAACATGGATTAGACCATAAGACCCGATTGTTTCATACAAAATGTCAAACTAATAACCATATCCTAAATGCAAGCCAAATAGTATATCTTCAATCACACTATTGAGGTTTTGGGTCCCATGTATGTCCTTTGAATCATAGAAAAAAATATTACGGCCAAAGTCCCTGTCTTATGTATATAAATGTTGTCCTAGGACACAAGACCTATTCATGTTTCTCCAAACATAAGATTTATTTTGATAGCGACAATTTTTCCTACATGAGGAAATTTTGGTTGTTAGAGTACATGCATATGTCCCTTGATCCCTAGAAGTCCATCTCATGATCAAAGTCCCTAGTTGTCATTCTTAAATTGTGCCTTAGACTGCATGCCCCATCAATGTTATGCCAAACATCAAACTTTTTCTCATATATAGGCCAAAGATTCTATTTATATGGCCTTTGTGTTGGGTTTGGGCCCTATGTATTTCTCACGAGCCCTAGAAAAAAAATTTGGAACCCAACTACCTAGTTTTAATCACCCAACCATAAATATAGATTTCATGCCCATACATGATGCATCTATCATTATATTTATTCCCACATCTCACTTGAAATCCAAAAATTCCTTTTATAGGTCATTTGTGATGATTTATGCTCATGTGCATGGCTCATGAGCCCTAAAAATAAATTTGATGGATGAATTCATTAATTTTTGGCCTTGAAACATGCGCTAAAAAATGTGGCCCATCCATACTTTGAAAAATGTCATAATTATTTGCATCTCCCACAGATACACCAAAGATTACATCTACAAGGTCTCTACGATGGTTCAATATCCCATGCATGGCCCATAGAAAGTGTATTTATCACTCCTAATCATAAAACACATATTATGATCTAGGTGGATATTGGTGGCCACCCACCTGTTCCAAATTCCAACTGGTTCATCTTGACATTTTTCAGTTTAGCACGTTTCTCTGTAATGGGGAAATTTCTTTGTAATTGTGGGTTGTGTTCTTATGGGTCTGTCCTTAATGCCTACACAATATCCAGGTGGATATTGGTAGCTACCTAACTATTCCAACTGGCTTATTTTGGAAGTATTCATGTCGGTAAATCTTTTTGTACTTCTTTTGGGGCCCTAAATAGTGTTTTCTTATATTTCCATAGTCAAATTGTTAATGGAGTCATATATTGATGAAATAATGAATAGTTCTCAAAAAGACCATTCCAACGGGCTATCACATGCCTAAAACAGAGATCGTATGCAAAAGTTACGACCCTCGAAAGTTGATGTACTAACTTACCCCAACGGGGCCCACATGAATTTTGGCGCTTCATGTCCTAGGGTTAGGTTTTTGTATGTCTAAGGTTTTGGCATTCATGTTTATCATAGAAAGGCCTTCAGATCATCATCGTACTCATCTTCTTGCGAATGAGCATAGCCGTCACATCTCTTCTCAGAGATAAAGCTTCCACTTTTCTATCGAGTCTTGCACTCTGTATTTTTACAGTCTTTGTAGATTTCTTTCATTAAATAAGTCATGTATTGTTGTATTTGTCGGTTTCTAGCAATTTGTATGTGTATTTATTTGTAATAGCTCTGCTTTCATTTCGTTTTAAAAATAATCTAGATCAAATTATCCCTACAAGGGCCCTATGGTGATTTGAGGTCTTGTGTAGGGCCCATAAGGCCTAAAATAACACTTTGTCTACATATCCCTAATTTTCATCCTTGAACCATAGGTTGGGACATGATACACATACAAAGTGTGCTAGATGTTAAAATCATGCCTGTATCCTAGTCATAGGAGAAGGATTTTCTCTATAAGGACTATGTCATGATATCATACCCATACATGACCAATGAGATATACAAAAATTTATTAGGGACAATGTACTTGGCTTATACTAAACAAACCTTGAAAATCATGCCCAAATCCTATTTGTAGAGTAAATGTTCCTTATATTTGGATTTTGTGATATTTACTTTCCCATTCATAGCTTATGATTTTTAAAAGTGATTGCGAGGGCATAAATCTATGGTTATTATCCCTAATTTAGTCAGTCGTTTTCCTCAAAGTAGAGATTATTCCATGAACACTAGTTGCTAATAATACCTACATGTTCCTATATGCTAAGGACATGCACATGCTATTTATAAATTGGTTTTCTTATGTACTTTATATCATGTGCACTTTCTTGGCCGATACGAGAAGGGAAGTGTTATGATTATATAGAGACAAAAGAGACACACATACCAATATCATCTATGTCCAAATACATGCTAAAAAAAACAAAGCAACAACTAATTGTTGAGACCATTTCAACAACAAAGAATTCCATATCATTTAATGTGATTGAACAAGCATTTTACAAGTTCTCAACATTGATTCTTGTGATAATAGTAAATTTACATATTCGAGTAAGAAAATTGGTAAGGAAAGAGAATCTTCTTGAAAGATTCCAAGAAATTAGAGTGAAAGCAAGGCTAGACATGGTGAATTGAAGGAATCCAATGAGTACTAGTTCAACTCGGATTATGGAATTAGATGGAATTAAATTTTCGTGATATACTTTGAGTTGGAATTAATAACTCCTATTTGTCTTGTAGATTAATGTGTTATACTTGATTATACAAGAAGTGTGTGGTTGTTATTTGATAGGCTATTGTGAGGTAGGGTTTGTCTCTACATGAATAGTTTTCTTCTAAGTTGGCTCCCTTTCATTTTTCCACATTTTTTCTCTTTTATAAGCTAGAGGGTTAAAAAAATACACCATTAAAGAGGTGGTTAAAAGAAAAAAATAATATACTGAGAAAATCGAAGGTAACACATTCCCTAGTGGTGTGAAGAGACGAGGATGTAACATAGGCAACGTTGGCACCATGACCCCCACACATACCTTAGAATATTTTATTCTTGAATTTCATTTTTTTGGGTTTCATGTTTGAATATTGGGATCACACCTACAATATTTTGGGTACTTTAATATAAATTCATTTAATATGATAAAAGAAAAATAAAGCAAAGATAGAAAAAACCATAATCATAGTTATTTTTCTTCTATTTTGTTAGATGACTTTTATTATATGATTTGTTATGTCTTTGCCCAAAATAAAATAAAATAGTTATGATTGTGATTTATCTTATCTTTGGAAGAAGACATAACAAATCACATTAATAAAAATCATTTAACAAAGATAGAAGAAAATTGCTTATGATTATGATTTCTTCTATCTTTATCTTTATTTTGTTTTATCTCGATTTTTCTTTTCACTGTGAAAAAAACATAAAATAAAATCAAAACAAAACCAAAGACATCAACCATATTTAAGTTGAAGTGACATATTTATCTTGTTTTGTCTTTACTTTTTCTTTTCACTGTGGAAAACAAACAAAAAAGAAAATCAAAACAAAACCAAAGAAATCAACCATATTTAAGTTTAAGTAAAAACACACATAGAGCGCATAGCCATTCCTTCGTATTACATGATAAATAAGAGATGTTACTTTTCTCTACATAGATTTATCTTTACAAATTATAAGCTTAAATAAATATAATACTTAATTATTTTAATAAAAATCACCATAATCATGGAGGAAATTTAATTGTTTTAATATTATTTGTATATGTAATAAAAATCTTAAAAACAAATATCCTTTAATTTGTATAGGTAGGAAGTTAAAACTTAAAAAATAATGTAATAATTTTGTTTCTAGCATTTACATCTTTTATGAGAGTATAAGATATATGTTTGTGTAAATGGAATCCTTTAATATCTAAATAATGGAATCAATGTATAAAAATTTTGATTGTTTTAAAAAAAAATTGAATCAATAAAGTAGTCACATACAAACATTTGTATGTCAAGCATCGATTTAGCATTTGAAAGTCTTAACATATTGAAAATGTGATTTTTTTTAGCATGTAGAGGTTAGTGTTTAGTAGTGTTGAGTGATTTTTTTTTAAAATCATGAAAGAATTAAAAAGTTACAAGATAGGAATTTAAAAGTTACAAGAGAAATTTTATATGTTTGTTTATACACTAATGAGTTATGTCACAGGAAAATAAGAGAAAATAAATTATTTCTTTAAAAAATCAGATATTTGAAATATGCATAAACAAGTCTACGTATGTTTGCAATTTCATTAGCTATGCCTATTTGTAACACATTGTAGTGGTTCTTCAAAATAAGACATATTGAAAGATGAAAAACATGTTGATTTTGATATGTTTTATGCATTCCATACCACCAACTTGGTTACCTTAATATATAACAAAACATTATATTATGCATTCCATATATAACAAACCTCCCGTTTCATGCTACAACAAACCTCTCATAAAAAGTGCAATTTTTTTTGTGTGTGTGCATGTGTACAAGGGTAATATAGACATTATACTCTGCGTCGCAACACGATGACGAACATGACGCATGCCACTGCGACAACTACATAATGACCTAAGACACACATCAAGCATCTGGAAGCAATGAACGACACTCAACCAACAAAAATAAGACTTACTACCCGTCCGTCCTACCCTGCAATAGTTAGGACCTCCAGGACACATAAGCAACGCTCAAGCCCAGGTTCCCATTGATTTTGACCATTTAAGGTCTCAGGGCTAGCGACTGTTCTGAGGAACCAGGAGGTGTCTACATCCCACCTCAAAACAACAAGTCCAAGCCGACTAAGCTAAATAAACAACATCAAGATCAAACAGGACACCTTCTTCCATTAAAAATCAAAATTTTATAATCCTTCAAGAATATTTAAAGTCGACCTTATCAGGTATTTTGTATAAAGTAGACATTGAAACATTTTATTTATGCCCATAATGAAAACTTCGTTGTTTGTATAAAGTGGCAAATTGTACATAGTTACACTCTGAATTGTTACAATAATGGAAGCTAATGAAGGAACTATCTACTGGAAGTGTAACCTTGACTACTTACTTCAAGTAAAACTCCCAATCTTATAAGTGTTTCAAATAATTAAAAAGTGTTTAATGGAACATGAAAATTGACATATCTCCTAATAGAATCTAATGATAACTATAACTTGTCCGTCGGCGTTCAATGAAATCTTATATCCTTTTCAATAATATTAAAAACAACTCAAGTATTTTACTTAGGACAAGCATTGGATATTTCATTTCTGGTCTAACTTGAAAACTAGGTTAATCAATACCTGTCACATCTTATACAAGTTACACTTAAAGGTTCCAATAATTAAAATCTAAAGATAAAGCATCACTTCAAATCTTGCTTCCAACTAAAATCAAAATCTTATACATAATTGAAGAATATTAAAGATAATCATCTAATACAGTTGACTTAATATGGGCCCTGAATTATTTTATTTATGGCCCAACATTGAAAACTGTAACTATTGTCATTGTCGTAACTACCATTGAAAACTACAATTAAGGTTGTCTAAAAGTTAAGGCGCAGACATGAATTTACAGCCCAATCGACTACCATTCAACTGTCGTTTCAACTAACATTTAAAATTTACTGCCAATTAAAAATTACTGCCAAAATGACTGTCATTTCAGCTGCCATTCAACTAACAAATAAAAATTTACTGCCAATTAAAATTTACTGCCCAACGATTGTCATTTCAGTTGCCGTTCAACTAACAAATAAAAATTTACTGCCAATTAAATTTTACTGCCAAATCGACTATCACTCAATTAGATTCTATCATGTTTTAAAAGGTTTATTTCCAGTTCAGTAATTACAGCACTTCCATCATGAATAAAGGGGAAAATTGTGAGGTTGAATAATCCATTCATGTAATGAAAATTTTAGCTGAGAGCCCGAAAAGGAAGTTTTAACAGTTTAGCAGCGCGATGGTCCATTTTTTTGGCAACGCGTGGGCATATCAGTAATGCAGACCTCTTGTTCTATTTTATAAACCATAGATCATCATGACACATATTGAACATAAAAATAACATAAAAGAAGTCATGCAATTAAATAATTGATAAAGGATAAGTGGTAGATCGAATGGTCATACTAACACCTAAAGTTGTGTATACATATACGCTGCCTGGTGGAGGATTTATCCGTCTCTGGCCAAACATTCCCAAAGAGGCGACTAGTTATCAAGCTATAAATGGATATTGATAATAGTTGGGGCCATAATGGCTATCATTTCAGGAATATTTGGGATGAAAATTGCGTGAAATGCCTACCATACATAACACCATCCACAGATAACGTAGGCAAAGGAATAATGCTTCTAATGAATAAAAAAATGCCAACCCAATGCAGGAAAAGGGATATTCTGAAAAACGGGGCTATAAGGATGGGTGAAGGGTGGAGTTACTTGCTAAAATCAAGTGATTAACATACAGGGCAAATTCACCAGCAATCGATAAGTGCTCAGAGTTAAATTTTTCCTTTAAACTGATGAAGACGCAGAGACTAGATGGTCATTATCAACGAAGAGCACACAGAAACAATTCACCAGCAATGATATCTACACAGTGAACTTCGCCATTTTAAGTGAGGAAGATGCAATGTTGGTTGGGCCACTACCAAGGATGAGCATAGAGAAAAAAATTCACCAGCAATGATTTTTTTTTTTTTACCAAGTCAAATTTCGTCGGTTAAGTGATGAAGGCACACGACTAGTTTTTTTTTTTTTTACAGCTATCACAAATTCCATTCGCTGAAGTATTTTAGATATATATATATATTTTTATTTTTACATCCAATGCTGAATTACAGTAGCAGAGGTAACAATTTCCATCAGTTACACAAATACAATCGCAGAAGTAATAAAAACCAGACAGACCATCAAGCACCCAAATGCAGATTGAAGTTAAATACTTTTACATCTTAGAATGCAAAAAAAAGATGACAACAGTAAGAGAATTCTAGGACCCTAAGGATAACTCATCGAAAGGATCATAGGGGTTCTATCAGTCGCGGCGCATAAAATACACAACTAGGAAGCAAGATAATCCAACACCAAGGCCGTACTGAAGGACGCAAGTCAAACAATCAGGCAAGGACATCCACAGAGGTAGATGGATAAAAGGTTCGCCTTCGCTTCACCATCCTCGCACAGAAAAGCAGGGCGTTGAGATCCATAGGTCTTTTAACACTAAGACAACGACTATCGATCAGGCTCCTGGCCAACTTCTTAGGCGAGGACTAACGAACTACGCATGAAGGATAAACAACCTCAAGCTCACAATCAACACACAGGGTGGTCACGACATGTGAGAAAACAAGGCCATAGGAGACGAAAACCAATGGGCTAGGCTAAGAAAAATTTCAGATATTAATCTAAACATCCAATCTACTTACATAATCAACATGCATAACCAATCATAAAACCTACAACAATCTTCCATTCAAACAAGGAAAGCGTACCATATCCTATTCGCCCGCTCTAAATGACTTCCCATGTGCTCGATGCCGCTCTCGCTCGCCGACCGTCGAGACTTCACTGGTACCTCCTAGCCAATGCTAGGGGTACTCTTCTTCCCCCTTAGCCCCCCAAGCTGCAAAGGGGCCACACACACTATCCAGAGGTTTCATCTAGCTCCCAGCTCACCTTGCAAGGCCGAGCTACCACTCCTCTCCCAGCTGGGTATCCCTAACTCCCACAAATAAATCAGTCAAGTAGATATTTCTATAGCGTAACGTTATGCAAACAGAAGATGGTTCTTCACCCTTCTCCTTCCTTCATTTTATAGAGTTTCGAACTTCCACTCTTTCCTAAAATCTCATTTAATTTAAGTTTTAAAAATAAATTCCTAAAAATTCCTCTCCGTACAAGTGTCCCCCATCCCCTACATTCATCCATAAATTAATTTCTTTATTTAAGTAATTATCTTTATTTCCCTCACCCACCTAGAGTTACTCCTAGAATCACTCCTAGGTGTCCCCAAATTCCCTTACAGGTTTTAAAGAATTTCCCTATTATGAAATTGCTATTTCGGTTTAAACTTATGAAGCTCTTAAATGTAGATTCTTTACTAAGTTGACTTCCCGCTTTTCCCTTAAGTTCCCCTTTTTCCCTTTTTATGTTACCTCTTTTCCCTAGTTTCCTATTTTTGATTTTCCCTCTTTCCCCTTTTTACTTAGAACTCAAAAAGGCATGTGTGGAATTTAACCCCTTTTCCCTTTTATCATTAAATTAATATATTTTAATTTATCAAAAAGATAAACCATTAATTCCCTCTTTACATTTTATAACCACAGATTTTATTTCTTAAGAATAAATAAATTTCTTATTCCCTTCATGTTACAAAATTTTATGAAGATCATAATTATTATTTAAGTGGTTTTCATTTTAATTATTATTATTATTATTATTATTTTTAAAGGTAGCCAAAATTTTACCCCTAGCGTAATTTTAGACTTAGAACTTAGATTTTGTACAGGCCGACATTTTATTAGGGAAATTGTTTTAAAAATTACTTAACATATTATTCGTCCTAAGGCCATCTAGGTTCATTCCTCTATCATCAACAACGCGGCGTGCCCTTGAGGACGTACTAGGTGCTCCAAGGGTGCCACTTGCCTCATATGTTCCCTTGTGCGATGTGCCCTTCAGGACGCACTACATGCTCCAAGGGTGCCACTCGCCATTCTCAATTTTTCTTGCGCGACGTGCCCTTTAGGATGCACCACGTGCTCTAAGGGTGCCACACACCTCTTGAATGATTTGGTAGACATCAATAACCCCTGGAGTCAACACTCCGCCAGGTGAACTTGTGGGAGACTAAGGGATTCTAAGGAATAAGGCCCCCGCCTTATTGCGCGCCCCCTAGAATCATCATGAGCGACTATCGTAGTCTTCCCTCATGGCATCATGGGTCCTCTCGAAGTAGGTAATCGTTAACCTACAGCTCAAGCCATGACGGGAGTGCTAGTAGGTTGTGGCAGGGTTGTTGTCCTCACCTCTCCCTCAACATCTCTAGTAGTCATGTGTGACCCCTTTACTCCATATGTGAGTCTGGTCGGCAAACTATCGTCATCCTGCATCATCAACAAATCATGTCAGAAAATATCCATATCATACCATCTAATCAGATGCACTAATATCACAGTATAACAATCAAACCCCAATGGTACACTCCCTGACTCGATCTGGAGTCTAAGGGGTTCCATCGATGCCTCTACATCCCTGAGGTCCAAAACCCTGCACACTTAGTAAAACTGAGTCAATAGCACTTGTCTATGTCAATGTAGTAAACCAACATGTCATCAACCCATAACGCATCATAATCAAAGTCAAAGGTTTTAATAGCATAATAATCTGGATCACTTGCGAGCAAGTGTCCTCAAAGAATAAGTTCACTCAGTGCACCAGAGCAGGATGCTACACATTTACATATTTTATGAGAGTATAAGATATATGTTTGTGTAAATGGAATCCTTTAATATCTAAATAATGGAATCAATGTATAAAAATTTTGATTGTTTTAAAAAACAATTGAATCAATAAAGTAGTCACATACAAACATTTGTATGTCAAGCATCGGTTTAGCATTTGAAAGTCTTAACATATTGAAAATGTGATTTTTTTTTAGCATGTAGAGGTTAGTGTTGAGTGAAATAAAATTTAAATCATTAAGGAATTAAAAAGTTACAAGAGAAATTTTAAATGTTTGTTTCTGCACTAATGAGCTATGTCATAGGAAAATAAGAGAAAATAAATTATTTCTTTAAAAAATCAGATATTTGAAATATGCATAAACAAGTCTATGTATGTTTGCAATTTCATTAGCTATGGCTATTTGTAACACATTGTAGTGGTTATTCAAAATAAGACATATTGAAAGATGAAAAACATGTTGATTTTGATATGTTTTATGCATTCCATACCACCAACTTGGTTACCTAAAACCTAAGTCTGATGTGGACATATATGAAGAGACGTGACACATAAAACATCACTAATGGCTGAGATGACCTCTTAAGGGTATCCTTGGCATTTGTGTGGGGATATGGACATCATTTGAGCACATGGCATGGTTCTTGAGGCCCTAAACATGGTCGAGGGAAGGAACATGGACATTAGGCTCTAAATGGTGCTTCTAGCCATCCAGAGATAAGAAATAATCCTCCTTGAACCACCACATATGACATCTAAAAGGGATCATGGGCGAATAAGTGGGGATATGGGCACCATTTTCATGTTTTTAGCAATGGGTATCTCACGGGAGGAAACTCAAAGTTGAGGCACTAAATATGGCTTTTAGTCACCCAATAATAGTAATGATACTATGGGACCCTTTACATGGCCCATGACCCTTACTAGGAACCATTACGACCTATGTCCCTAGTTCCTACACCTAAACAAACCCATCCATTATACAGAAATATCTAAAATTATTCATGTATACCATTCATGTGTAAACAATTCCCTTTATGGGGCCTTTGTGGTGTCTTATGACCTTGTGCATGTTTAATGAGTTATAAAATAAAATGTAGGGGCTTGGGTCCTTGGATTTTCATATTAAAAAAGGGATTGGGCCATGAGACTCATCCTTTGTACACTAAATATAAAAAGTATGCATATATCCCACTAATGGGACAATACTTCTCACTGCAATGTATTAAGGGTAGTTTGGGGCTCTATATATGAGCCATGAGGCCTATAAGAAACCATTAGGGCATATGTATCTTGGTTTTGGTATTAAAACATGGCTTACACCATAAGACCCAATCATGTTATAAAAAATGTCAAACTAATAACCATATCATTATTGCAATCCAAACTGTATATCTTTAATAACTCTATTGAGGTTTCGGGTCCCATGTATGTCCTGTGAATCATAGAAAAAAATATTAGGGCCAAAGTCCCTGTTTTATGTATATAAACATTATCCTAGGACACAAGACCTATTCATGTTTCTCCAAACATAAGATTTATTTTTATAGGGAGAATTTTTCCTCTATGAGGAAATTTTGGTTGTTAGAGGACATGCATATGCCCCCTAATCCCTACTAGTTTGTCTCATGATCAAAGTCCCTAGTTGTCATTCTTAAATTGTGCCTTAGCCTGCATGACCCATCAATGTTATGCAAACCATAATTTTTTTTCTCATATCTAGGCCAAACATTCCATTTATATGACGATTATGTTGGGTTTGGTCCCTATGTATGTCTCATGAACCCTAGAAGAATTTTTTGGAACCCAACTACCTAGTTTTAATCACCCAACCATAAATATAGATTTCAGGCCCATACATGATGCACCGATCATTATATTTATTCCCATATCTCACTTTAATTCCAAACATTCCTTTTATAGGTCCTTTGTGATGATTTGTTCTCATGTGCATGGCCCATGAGCCCTAAAAATAAATCTGATGGATGATTTCATTAATTTTTGGCCTTGAACCATGCCCTAAAAAATGTGGCTCATCCATACTTTGAAAAATGTCATACTTATTCCCATCTCCCACACATAAACCAAAGATCACCTCTACAAGGTCTCTACGATGGTTCACGACCCCATGCATGGCCTATATAAAGTGTATTTATCATTCCTATTCATAAACCACATATTATGATCCAGGTGGCTATTGGTGGCCGCCCACCTGTTCCAAATTCTAATTGGCTCATCTTGACAGTTTTCAGTTCAACATGTTTTTTTGTAATGGGGACATTTCTTTGTAATTGTGGGTTTTGTACTTATGGGTATGTCCTGAATCCATATACATCATTCAAGAGGATATTGGTGGCCTTCCACCTATTCCAACTGGCTTATTTTGGAGTTTTTCATGTCGGTATATATTTCTTTACTTCTAGGGCCATTTTGGGGCCCTAAATAGTGTTTTCTTGGATTTTCTTAGTCAAAATGTTAATAAAGTCATATTTTACTAACACTATGCGTAGTTCTCGTAAATACCTTTCCAACGGGCTATCACATGCCTAAAACGAAGATCGTATGAAAACGTTACGAGCCTCAGAAGTTGATGTACTAACTTACCCCAATGGGGCCCACATGACTTTTGGTGCTTCATCTCCTACGGTTAGGTTTTTGGATGTCTAGGGTTTTGGCATTCATGTTTATCATAAAAATGCCTTTACAACATCATTGTACGCATCTTCATGCGAATGAGCGTAGTCATCACATTTCTTCTAAGAGATAAAGATACCACCATTCTAGTGAGTCTTGCACTCAGTATTTTTGCAGTCGTTGTACATCTCTTTCATTAATAGAAGTCATGTATCGTTGGATTTGTCTGTTTCTAGAAATTTTTATATGTATTTCATTGTAATATCTATGCTATCATTTCGTTCCAAAATTAATCTAGATCATATTATCCCTACAAGTGCCCTATGGTGATTTGAGGTCTTGTGTAGGGCCCATAAGGCTTAAAAGAACATTTTGTCTATATATCCCTAATTAAGGCCTAAAATAACACTTTGTCTAGATATCCTTAATTTTCATCCTTGAACTATAGGTTGGGACATGATACACATACAAAGTGTGCCAGGTGTTAAAATCATGTAGGTATCCCAGTGATAAGAGAAGGATTTTCCCTATAAGGACTATGCCATGGTATCATACCCATACATGACCAATGGGATATACAAAAATTTATTAGGGACAATGTCCTTGGTTTATACTAAGCAAACCCTGAAAACCATGCCCATATACTATTTGTAGAGTAAATGTTCCTTATATTTGAATTTTGTGATAGTTTACTTTCCCATTCATAGTTTATGATTTTTAGAAGTGATTGTGAGGGCATAAGTCTATGGTTATTATCCCTAAATTAGTCAGTCTTTTGCGTCAAATTAGAGATTCTTCCATAAACACTAGTTGTTAATAATACCTACATGTTTATGTATGCTAAAAACATGCACATGTTATTTATAAATTGGTTTTCTTATGTACTTTATATCATGTGCACTTTCTTGGCCAATAGGAGCACAGATGTTTTATGCTTATATATAGACAAGTGAGACACACATACCAATATCATCTATGTCCAAATACATGCTAATAAATACAAAGCAACAACTAATTGTTAAAAATATCTCGATAGCAAAGAATTCCATATCATTTAATGCGGTTGAAGAAGCATTTTACAAGTTCTCAACATTGATTCTTCTAATAATAGTAAACATGCATATTCGAGTAAGAAAATTTGTAAGGAAAGAGAATCGTGTTGAAAGATTCCAAGAAATTAGAGCCAAGGAAAGGTTATACATGGTGAATTGAAGGAATCCAATGACTACTAGTTCAACTCGGATTATGGAATTAGATTGAATTAAATGGTCTTGATATACTTTGAGTTGGAATGAATAAGTCCTATTTGTCATGTAGATTAATGTGTGATACTTTATTATACAAAAAGTATGTGGTTGTTATTTGATTTTTCATTGTGAGGTGGGGTTTGTATCTATATGAATAGTTTTCTTCTAAGTTGGCTCCCTTTAATTTTTCCACATTTGTTCCCTTTTATAAGCTAGAGGGTTAACAAAATACACCATTAAAGAGGTGGTTAAAAGAGAAAAATAATGTACTGAGAAAATTGAAGGTAACAAAATTCCTATTGGTGTGAACAGATGAGGATGTAACATAGACATCATTGGCACCATGACCCCCACATAGATACCTTAGAATATTTTCTTCTTGAATTTCACTTTTTTGGGTTTCATGTTTCAATATTTGGATCACACATAAAATATTTTGGTAGTTAGATGATACTTTTCTATTGTTGTGGCTCCTTTTTATTCTTAAAGTTGTCACTATCACACAATGTGTGCTTTCTTTATGTAGATGAGGAATTGGGAGATTTCTCCTGGTATGCTCTCTTTTCGTTGTTGTTCAAACTAGGAAAAATATAGAAGATTAAGAGTATTCCCAAAGGTACTTTCAATTAAAATTATTATATAAAAAATTAAAATTAAAATTAAAATTAAAATTGTTGATTTAAAGTTAGTGTAATAATGGTGTTAGGATTACGATATGATTGTGAAGCTCAATATTAACAACTTCGTTAGTTTGAGAGAACTCCCAGACCCCATGTAGATGAGCACATCACAGTAGTTCATTTATGAGATCAATGTGTCAGTTGTTGATCTTAACATTTAAATTGTGAGGATATTTAGACACTTAGGAGTTAGTTAAGACCAAATTGATCTAATAT
The DNA here is from genome assembly GCA_009831015.1 of Picea engelmannii. Lineage (NCBI taxonomy): Eukaryota > Viridiplantae > Streptophyta > Pinopsida > Pinales > Pinaceae > Picea > Picea engelmannii. The sequence goes on along the minus strand of ML829460.1, from coordinate 2,575 downwards.
GTCTTTAGGTAAAAGTGTGTTTCTTTAGCATGCATTGATATGCATATATAGTTTCCTCGATCTTAATGGCTACATTGATCCATGGATTAGCACCCGATTTATCCATGATCTCTATTTAAAGAGAATTGAGGCTCATTTGCTAATGATCGATTGTGAGAAACTCTCTTGTAAAATATTTTTCGTTTGCATTAATATATTTCCTAAAGTGGTCATGTTAGCATGGGTGGTGGATTGTTTCCCTCTTTGAGGGTTTTAACCATGTAAAAACATTAGTGTATTGATCTTTGATCTACTTGTGTGAGTGGTTACTGAAGGTGTTTGTCAAGTGTGGGAATACATTGCTTTGTCAAACATAAATTTCACGATATTTTAGTTTGGATTTTTTAGTAGGGTTGTCATTATAAGGTATCCCGTGAGCATTTAGTCTTCGTATCTCCACAATACAAAAGACATGATATAATATCATGTATCAAGTTTAATGTAAATCTTCAACTTCACTTTTCTATGAATCTGAATTCAATGTGGTTCTTTCCTTAATGCCCACATGTACTCAGAATGCAGTGAGATGTTTAAGACAACAAGATGAAAGAGTTGGTGGGAAATGTAAGAATACAACCAATTTAAAACAAGGATAAGCTACATAGCATCTAGTCCCTTCCAGAGGTTAAATATTAAAAAGCCTCAATGGAACAATATTATATTCTCATATCCGTTAATTTACAACTCTCTGTCTGAGATTAATTGAATGAGATAACGAAGAGAGAAAATCATCAATAGTATCTTTGATTGCATGCATTTTTACTTACCTTCCCACGCGAAGATAGACATAAAGAAAGATAAGCTCAAAAATTGCAGTGACAATCATGCCTACTGGACTAAAAATCACCATGAATAGAGGCCCTTCTTTACTTGTACACCAAGCTTGGATAAACATCTCCAATGCTGAACAGATTATTCCCTTAAACATTTAATACATTTAAATATATTTTTAATCTCTTCCACCTTCTTTGTTGAAGGAGGCGTTGTTGCAACAGATTAATATTTAGTACTGTAATTAAAAATATGTGAGTAATATTTCTTAATATTTAGTCCTTCTATGACATAACAAAAGTTTCCTATTTTCATTCCATATAATCTCTAGTTCATCATAGCTAATCTTGAAGTTTGTTGTTTGAAATAGTTAACATTTGTGGTGTAACTTATCACTTATATTTGGAGCTCATAGAGTACAATGTAATGTATTCTCTAGAAGAGATATTTTTTCCATATTTTCAAGAATAGAAAAGTTGCAAGAAATTTTTTATTTTGTATCGAGGAAAAATATCAAAGGAATTTTCTGTATCAGTCAATTCTGATCTAGGGAGAGTGCACAAAAAAATGAAATTGTTGGTGTTGCTGAGTGTTGGGGTTTATCCCAATAGACAATTCCAACTACAACTTCTTCCCTTGAAAACCATGATTCTACATCTCCATGTGTAAGATCTTTGGAAGAGTAAGCCCACAATCTCTATAGTTCTGATGTTTTTGATGTGGGAAGAAAGGGTACTCATGAATGCGTTAAATAAAACAATAACAATAGCATAGACATATCAGAGAATGATAGGAATAGGAAAAAAGAACTGATGGTAGAAGATCTTCTTCCAGAATAGAAGCACAAAAGAGAAATCTTGTCAAACTACGTTCATCTTCATCTTCTAGTGATAACTATGATTTAGACACTGTTAATGGAAACAAGTGTGCTTTTGCAACTGGTGTAGTGTGAGTGGAATCGAGAAAAAAAAATGTATCTGGTCTGTACAGATGGACTTTCCTGTACCAAAGAAAGAGTAAAAGAATCATGATCGGAATTTACTCATCCTATCGCACAACAACAAATGATTATATGGAAAAAACACCCAAAACAGTCTTACTTTTAAAAACATTAGGGCAAGAAGTCATGGAAGAGGAAAAAATGTAATTTATCTCTGCTAAATCCTAGGTTGCATCAGGTAATTTCTTTAGGAAATGGAATTTTATTGATGTCCTTCAATACTTTTACTTGTGGTAGTATTTTCCTGAAAAGTCTCACATATTCCTCTGTTATTGATTGTATTGTTTTCTCCTCTAATATAAAATTATACAAGTCTGATAAAAAAGGGACTTTGCATTCTCTTATTATTTCAAATAGTAGCACCCTTCACCAACTTGAGAATAGTATCATTTCTTCCACTATTGTAACCTAAGAAAAAAAGAGAAGCAAAGCTCACTTCTCCCCATGAAACCAATGTCAAATAAACTGTATCACAAAAATCCCAACTTTATAACTAACTTGAGAAATTAAAACTTCACCCAACTTAACCCCAAATTTATATACCGCCAACAACGCAAAAAATATAGAATTAACAACACACAGATTTATGATGGAGTGTTTGTTTTATTTTAATCTAATTTGTGATATGACAAAAAATAACACTTCACTTCATTATAGCACTGGGTAGCCATGAAATTTGGAATTTAGGATGGTATATAGTGAATGGGTTGGGCATAGTTTTCAACATGATCTAGATTTTATCCCATATTGATCTAGAATGACCAT
>ML829459.1:111703-127467 GCA_009831015.1 Picea engelmannii | reverse complement strand
GGCCGATTTTTCGAGAGGCAGAAAAAATCGTGACTTTTTGAAAAAGTCACGATTTTTTGACGATTTTTTCAACCATGGTTACCCCTATGGAACTTTGTGGACCTCTTCTTTCAAGTGACACTGTGTTACTGCCCCCCAAGCTAATTGATTCACTATTGGGAGTGCACATGTGTTTGGATCATTGATTAATTAATAAATGACAATAAATGGGCTTGGAAAAAGGTTGCATTGAGGAAGAAGGTGCAACACACCCCCTACAAAGGCACCCATAAATGAGATAATACGAGCCCTTATATGTCATGAAACTCATTGACCTATGAAGTCTAAACCCCTATCCACCTCATCATCCACTACATAACCTTGAAGGCGCACCCTTGGGAGCATCCCCTGCTTGAGGGTTTTGGTCTACCCAATAGGACTTTTATGACACCCCTCCCATACCTAAACTTGGTCAATTGTATAGGGTCTTGGAGCATTTGTTTAATTTGAAGAGGTAGTTTTGATGCACATGTTTAGGTGCCTTGCTTATTAGATGTGGTTTACAGTTGTCATGATATCTTTGACTTGAGATCTTTGAAGGGCGTACCCTTTCGTTTTGCAGGACCCTGCTTGGTGGCCAGTTTTGGGAGAACAAGCCTAGCTTGGGCTTCCATGGGGCAAGAAGCCCACAGGTTAGATGCCTAGGGCCCGCACACCGGATCACAACGACATTCCTTTGGAGGCTAACATGGCATCATGGAGTATCTAACTTAGCCCCTACCACCTAAACGTTTTGCTTGAAGGAGGCAAATCGCCACATTTTTGAGGCTTGATGTCAGAGAGGGGCTAGGGTTTGGTGGTGATAGAGTTGCTCATTGACACTTGGGCATGATTTGATCAGAGGAGGCATGGAGGGGGCATAGTGCATGAGGAGAAGGCCTTTGGAGGCCAAACGTTCCAGCCCCAACTTCAACTATTTGTCAAATATGCCAAAATGTTGCCCTAAAAGGAAAGGGAGACATCATCTTGTTTTTAGGGTTTCTTATGTGCAAAAGTGAAATTTAAATGAATTATTTAATATTATTTGTGTAAAGGGGCAAGATTAGGGCTGTTGACCCCTATCTTGTGTTTTACTCTAAAATTAAGTGGACACTATGTTTTAAATTTTTTGTATAAATAGAGATCATGTGAATCTCTTTTCATAACATAACTCTCCTTTGTGAGAGAGAGTACTTGGCTGAAATTTTCGCTATTCTTGGGCATTATGGTGTTTCTCTCTTGTGCAAATGTTTTATGGTGCTATCTTTTGGTGAATGGATGAGGAGGAGTGATGCGCACCGCTTGTTCTCTTGATCTTGAATGGTGAATTTGTTTGGTGAAACTAGGGTTCGATGTTTGAAACCCTAGGAGGAGTATGTTGGATACACCTTCCATTGAACTTCATCTAATTTGCTAAAGTTTACAAGTTATTTTGCAAGGGTTGCTAGGAGGAATACGAGTGTGTATACCCTCTTAAATTTACCCTAAGTTTGATTGGCATACCCTAGGAAGTAAAAGGGCTTACACCCCTAGGGTCTTTGTTGATATAACTCTTTATTCTAAGACTCCATTTACCCAATTTTAAAAGGCACCAATCTGAATATTTTGCATTGGAGAAATAAAATAGTGCATTGGGAAATGTGAATTTTTGTCATTTCAATTTTCTGCAATTTGGGTTTTGTTCCTTGTGCCTAGAGCATCTCTTAGCCACTAGGGCGTCCCCTCTAAAGGGGTATTGCTTGCTGCTGTAATAAACTTTCATCTTCAGCCATTAGGGCTGCAGAAACCCTAATCAAACTTTCTCTAATAACTCTCAATTCAACCGCTGAAGTTTGCTAAGATTTTGCCCACATATTATAGTGATCATAGCGCATCTCTTGGTAGATTGTTGGCAAGTTTTAATGGTTGAATCTCTTACTGTAATAACTTGTTTTTTACAGCCATAATGCTGATTATTATCTCTGCAGAAAATGTTTACTATAGCCTTACCTTTTGTGCTAGTATCTTGCTCCTTTAATCTTGAGTTTCACTAGTGTTTTACTAGTTTACCTCTTGCATCATTTACTTGATTTCTAGCACTTGTTTTAACAGTTTATTGTGCCATTTCGTTGCTGATATATACTGTTACTAACTGTTGCAATTAGGGACAACAAGCTTAACTTGCTTGTCCATCATATACTTGGGCTTGTATCGTTGTTTTCCTTGTGTCTCGGGCAGGTACAATCAACATTTCCAAGGTCTACTACTTGTTGGCAACCTTTGGCTACCACCAAGACCTTACTGAAGCCCTTCTCCACACATAGAAACTTGATCTATAGGGGCATTCATTCATACATCATACTTTTCATCTCATTCCCCCGTAGGGTCACCGGGATTCCCCCCTTGAGGTAATCACTTCATCTCTAAAGTGATGGGAACACCTATCTTAGGTGACAGTGGGTAGGTGCTCTCTTAGTTGTCGCCATTTTGGTGGTTGGGTCAGGCTTTGCCCAACCTACAACTTGTGCGATAACAAGCATGACTAATCATGTTTCGGTGCGGGAGATTACACTGTGACCATCTCTACCACCTCTGATTGTGCTTTCTCACTGCATGAGGGATCACAACATACCTAGGAACAACATGACCCTTTTAAAAATACCAAATGGGGCATATGTAGCATTGTGGCAGATACAGGGGAAGTCAATAGGATTATGATAGCATACAATTAATTCTCAATGCAGGTGAATTATGAGAAGATATGCTAAATACTAGTGAATTTTGACGAAGTACACTGGCAATTTTTTTTCGAATTGAAAAATTTTCGGTCAATTTTTATTTTCTATTTATTTTTATATCGTGTCAAATTCGAATCCAAATCCGAATTCGACTTCGAATCTGAATTCGAATTCAAAGTTGGTAACTATGCTCTTGACTATGATGGCATGGGACTTTCTGTAACCGTCACTTAGTTATGTGCAGCGATTGACCATCTGCAGATTTTCTTCTCAAGTAACATTCTTTTTATAGCTTTATTTGCTTTAAGCCAGTAATATAATTTGTCTCTTCAGAAAGATTCCAGTTACATTCAGAGGTTTTGATGATTTTTTCAGACAGTTGACAAAAAATCCCCAATGGAGCTGATTAATGAAGTTCCTCCAATTAAGGTGGAAGGGCGGATTGTGGCATGTGAAGGAGGTAAAAGTTAAAACATCCTGTTTCCTGTAATACAATTTTGTGAAAGACCCAGATTGCCTATTTGCATATTCATGTGGGGACACACTTACAATGAAAAATATTTCTGTTATCCCTAAACGATTTTCTCTTTAAATGCAGATAGAAATCCTGCACTTGGCCATCCCATTGAGTTCATCTGTCTGGACTTGCCCCAGCCAAATGTATGCAAATATTGTGGCCTTCGGTATGTCCAGAGTGACCATCATTGAGGAAAGCAACGTTTCTTATGCAGCATATAAAAGTGTTTCAATATGATTCTGTACCTTTGTTCTTGTTACTATTTTCTGGATTGCAAGGACATTCCTAATGTAAATTGTTGAAGCCATTATTTTGGGAAAATTCTGAACTATTAGAGTTTTGCTTATGTTTGTTTTTAACATCATTTGAGACCTACTTGGTCTACAGGTTCTCTTGGAATCGATGAATAAAATTTAATCAAATATTTGATCGAAGATGTTTAGTTTTAATGTCTCCTTTTTTTGGTTGAGCCTCTTATAAAATTTTCTAATTTGGTTCCCAATAAAATATCTTGGAGGGAATTATAATCACAAATGCGTTTATATTTGATTTTAATGGGCTCAAAGGCCAAACAAAGTAAGAGGAAGGAATGGGTTATTCATATTCTATGGCTTGTGCAGTACATATTGTACAGGTTCTTTCTTCATAGGGGTTTTGGGTTGTGTTTACTGTCCTATTTTGCTGTGTAGATTATGCAAGTTTGTTTTAACTTTGTAATTCTATATTTTTTTCCAGGGTATTACTTTTGCAACATAGTTCTGGTCTTCTAGGTTAGGTTTGATTGCCTCTTAGTAGTAATTAGCTTTTTTCATTCCTTTTATGTTGTGGTGGGCCCAAGTCTATGTTTTTTTAATTTATATTAGTCTTGATTTTACCGATGTCATTAATTTGAAGATCTTTGTTTATTCCACCTAAATCTACCTTCACAAAATCCCTGCACCAATTTTGCTTTAGTTTGGTGCGGTGGTTGTTGCTTCTAATGTTCTAAGTAGCATCCTTCTCTCTTTCATAGTTTTAAATGTCAAATTTCATTAAAAAAGGATTATGTAAGGTTGTGTGTTTTACAAAGAGGTTTTGAAGATCTCTTTTGCCAAGAAGTTTTGGGTGGGGCTATTCTGCCAAAGTTGTCCAAGAATTGTGTCTGCCCCCAATTACTTCTTGCACAGTAGAGATGACCAATGAGAGGCAAACTGTTTTTTGTTTTACAAAGAGATTTTAAAGATCTCTTTTGCCAAGCAGTTATGGGTGGGGCTATTCTGTCAAAGTTGTCCGAGAATTGTACCTGCCCCCAATTGCTTGGAAGTGGCTTGCTTGCACAGCAGAGATGACCCATGAGGGGCAAACTATGTCTTTGGGGATTTTGAACCTTGGTGGGAGGATACCATAACTCTCTCTTAACCATTGAACCAAGGCCTTGCTAATGTTGTTATGTTCTTGTGGCATTCATTAATATTGTGAAAGTTTGTATGTGACGACACTTCTTTGGTAGTCCTTACATGGAAATTTTACCTATCGGTTTAAGTGCACTTTATATAGAAATGATTTACTTCTATCAGCATGCATGTTGATATGGAAGAAATTGTGATAAAAACATATTTTTTATTAGAATGAAAATTCTTAACTCTTGTTTCTCATTTTTGAATAGAAGTACCTTTTAATCCAGAGTTTTACGGTAGAACTAAAGTTGTCCTCTTGCTTTTTTGTAAGGATCTAATTTATCTTTACTTTTATTTGTTTTGTATTTTTAGAAAGCAGCTTTCTTTATTAGAGAGTAGATTCCTTCAATCAACTGATACATTCTTTTTTGTTTAAAATGCCAACATGCTCCACTTACAAGAAGAAATGCATTTACCTTTTAAAAAACATATTCACAAAATGCATTTACTTTTAAAAAAGCATTAACTTATCATTCACAAAGCCTATCTTGACCTTGAGATGTGGTTCAACTATATGCCAAGATCTTTTTGCTTAACCACTATGGTGTTGTGTGAAATAATATTTTTGTAAAGTGTTTCTAAATAAATTCACTCTAAGTTATTCCTATTCTTTTCATTCTCTTTAATCTTTGAAACGTTTCAAAATCAACTTCCTAAAATGAAGCCTCTAATTATTTAATATATTTCTGTAAAACCTTTTCCCGACAACACAAAACTAAATATGAATATTCTTTACCTTGGGGAAAAATCATAACTCTATTCATTACCGAAAATAAAATTAACATTTTGTATCATAGGCATTGAGTTTGCTTCCCAAATACATCATCAAAGTCTAATAGATCAAACGGGAAGTGTGGGCTTCAACAACACATGAGACTGTACAAAGGAGCAAAACAGATCTAAATTTTCTATGAAAACATATTATGATTGAAAGCTACAGGGATAAGGATAAGGAATGCAGATTATACAGTTAGCTTCCTTGGAGGGAGGGCTTCTTCCCATCCATCTTAGATGATGACCATAGCTAGAGTTCTAGTTTTGCTACAAGCTTGTTTTGAAAGCCTATGTGTAAGTTGGTTGTGTTCCTTGTAGACATGGTGGAGATGAAAAACTTGAAATCTCTCATTTAGATCATAGGGATGTTGAATGACCCTATGCAATTCCATATTCCTCTACTCCATTACTTTATTCATCCATAATATAGTGAGCTTGGAGTCCCCATAGATATTCCTATCGCTTACACCAACATCCAAAGCAATTGTCATAAAAGTTGATAAGGCCTTTAGTTCAATTGAATTGTTGGAATGACTCACTAAGCCCCATGGAGAAATCCAGTGGGACTTGGATAGGTAGAGGACTCCTCTAATTTCACTTTTACCAGGATTGAGTTGTTTTGCTGCATTAAGAAGCCATAAGACTTTGATTTCTTAACCGTTGGCTCTCCTGTCACCCTTGCTTTGTTTTGTTGTGGATTCTGTCCATAGGCTTTGTATGCACTTTGAATCTTGTAGAAAATACATTATAGAGCGAGTACCTTTTCCTGGAAATGAATAGTGTTCCCTTCCAAGTAGATAGCACATAGAACAAAAAACTAGAAGAGTGATGCTTCGATCTCATGTTGTCATTCTCTCGTCATTGTTTGAGATTGAATCTCCTTCCCATTTGCCTTTATCTCCAGGTATAATTCTAAACGATGTGCCAAGTTTCTTTTGTAAACTTGAATGTTAAAAATCACATGATGTGAATTTTTAGATTGCTTTTTGCATATGATATGGATACTTGGACCTTGCCATGATGTTTCTGTAGATTGTCCAGTCTGAGGACTTTGTTGTGGAGGATGAGTCATAGAAAAACTCTGATCTTCAAGGGTGCTTTGGATATCCAAATGTGGCTCCAAATCCACTTGCCCTCTTGATTTTCATGAGAGACTACAACCTAAACTTACCTTGTATAAGCCTAATGTTTTGGTTTTTTCTCATGCCAACATGTTTTGTGTCCTTGTCTTATAGAAGCCATAATCAAGGAAGATCTAAACTTAGTCCATTCCTATGTGCATCCATTTCTTAGTCCCAACATTTTTACACTTTTCCACCCTATTGCCCCCCATCTTGTAGCTTTCCAATCATATATATTTTCCAAGATATGAATGACAATGATTGATAAAGCCCTGTGAGAGTATCTACACCCCTTCACCTCCAACCTAGGGGTTCTTCCCTATTCTTACACGCTAACCATTGGATATGATCTAAAGCCTAATGCTCTCCTATCATTGGAAATACTCTTAGCATTGTCTTCTAGCGGATTGATTCACATGATGCATGTCGGGTTGAAGCTTTGATCCAATGTTCTATTGTTAGAGGCTTAATGTATTTTCTCCTCATCACTAACGACAACAATGCTCTATGGACAATATCCTTCACATGCCTTCTGTAGCAAATGTTTTTGCAAAATGATTGAGTTCTTTGAGTCCCCAACCACCTTGCATTTTGGGCTTGGATAATTTTTGCCATTTCACGTAGGGGATATAATCCTTCCTTCCAACGCGCATAGGTATTATAAACTTATTATTCTGATTTTATTAAGAATAGTTTCTGGTATGGTAACTAAAGCTAAGTTGATATACAAGGATTGTTTCAAATAAAAATTTTGACCAAGGTGAGGCTACCTCCAATAGATATTTTTTTCTTCAAAAAATCTTGTGACCTTTTCCATTATTCAAAATAAAAAAGTTACATTTTGGAGAACACCAAAAGAATGGCTTAGAGTCCATGGAAGGATCATTATGAGTAACTTCAACAACACTAATTATACAGAATTATAAGCAATATGATCACAACACTAATAGGGAAAAACCAAAACATATGTGATCGTCATTGAGCATTACAAATCACAAACCATGCTTCCTTTGTCCCATCCTTCAAATAATCTTGAGGAGATGTCCCATTCTCTGACATGCTTGTTTTGACAATTTGTTTGCTAAAGAGTTATACTCCTTGTATACATGGTGGAGATGAATCCTCTGGAATCTATCTTTGAGATCCCCAATGTGTTGCAAGTCCCCATGTTGTTGGATATTTCTCTAGGTCATTGATCCATGAAATAGTGAGTTTCTAACTCTGACATCCAGTGCTATTGCGATAGGTAATATTAGAGCGAATACACCAATCAAATTATTTGTTTGTTGCCCAATCCATATTCAAATGTGATCTAATGTGTCTCGAAAAAATATAACACTCCTTTGACTTCAATCTGTGATTGGTCTTGGCATGTTTCTCCTTCAAAAAAACTATATGGTTTGGACTCATGGATTTCCACCTCTCATACCACCCTTGATTTCATTTGCATTGTATTATGTCCAAATGCCTTGTAGGTTCCTCGAGCTTTAAAAAATATGACTTCTAGAAGGAATGTTGTCGATTGCGGAAACTGCACTTACACAACCAACATTTTGCATTGCTCCGTGAGGCTTATTAGAGGGAGGTGGGAATGATCACCCGGATCTTTATAGCCATAGTCATCTCCTTTAATGACCTTTTTTTTCTTGATGTAATCCAACAAAGGTCAAGAGGAACAAAGGTGGTCTCTAAGTCAAGTGCACTTTGCACGTCTTAGTCTTTGTTAATGATTTTAAGTTATATTTTTTGCAATGTTTGTTTTTGTATTTATGGTTTAAGTGCTACAACATAACGAAAATAAATGAAAGCTGAAAAGCTAACTTGAAAGAAGATAACCAAACTGAAATAACAAGACCACGAAAATAATGTATAAAACAACTAAAGAAAGTTGTAGAAAATAGAAAAATGTATCTCAAGACAAAAAATGTACTATCAAAATCATCTTTAAAAGAACCATTAGGATTCAAGATGATGATGTCAACCACAAAGGTAAATATTTTTGTAGGGAAAGGAAGAAAATTGTTTTTATTAATTATATTTTTGACTTATTTCCTTATAGATTTACTCAAATTTTAAGTGTAAGCACTCGTGCAAAGTGGATACTTGTTTGATGCAGAATTTAATTTTGCATCCAAGTTCCTACAATTGAAATTTGAGTAAACGTATAAGGAGATAAGTCGAAAATATGATTAAAAAATAGTTTTCTTTCTTTCCTTTTCAAAATTCATATTGTGAACTATACTAGTTTTCACATTTTAAGTGATTGCAACAAATTTAGGAGATCAACATCTTTGACATGATTAGATTAAGGTATAACAAAGAAATATGTCTGGGGTGATTTAGAGGAGGCTTGTGAAGACTAGTGTATGGACAATTGTCATTTCTTGAAAGACAACTACTTCCGTCTTCTCTTTGATAACCCTACTCCTTCATATGAAGAGAACATCATTGAGGGAAGCCAGGAGTTGATTATGACTACCAATTTTTGGTTTGCATATTTTCTAGTGGTAGTGTTCCTTAAGGTCCACAACTAACTTTTTACAATTATGTGAATGATCTTTTGGACATGAATGGTTCTATTTATGTGGATCCACGTGGTTGTGGTGGGCATTTGGAGTACAATACTCAACTATTTGTTGAGCTCAAGTGTCATCAATGCGGAGTCTGCATAAGCGTTCAGACATGGGACCCAATATTTTGTATGAGCTTCTTGGGCTACTTCAACGATTGAGGCTAGTACTTGTACATAGGACCTTGGTTAATGGATGAGCCTCTTGGACTGTTTCAACATTGCATCCAACACTTGTACATGGGACCTTGGTTTCTTGGTTTACTTCAGTGTCATGGTTAGCACTCGTATGTGGGACTGTGGTTTATGGTGGTGCATCATCATTGCAAGTGTTAAAGGAAACATTTCTCGAAGGTGGATGAAATGGTGTGATCCTCCATAAGGGTGTAATGGAAGTCAAATAACCTATTAGAGTTAATAATAGTGTAGGTATGGTGTCCATTTAATATAAAGTGGACTGATTCCACTATGTTTGTTATTATTAAATAAGGTCCACTAGGTAGTTAGCCTTGAATAAATGTAATGTGGCCTCATGAAAGAAGGTCCACTGGGTGGTTAGAATTTGGTTATGATTAGGGTTTTCTAGCTAGCTATAAATAAGGGTGGAGTCCTCCTTATGAATAATGTATTGGAATATATTGTATTGAAGGTTAGCTCATCAGGAGGTTTCCCCCTCGAAGTGGCAATTGAATAGGAGTTGATCCTTTCATAAGGGGATCACTAAAAGGTGTTGCCCTACATTAAGGGTATTTTGATATATGAAGTAAAGGGGCATTTATATATTCTTTGAATAACTTGTTTGTGATTCAATTTTAAGGTCCAAGGATCATAACATCCTATCCACCTTTGGAGAGGCTATTGTGCATAGGGTCGACCCTATGTTGAGATGGGTTTTCATTAAGCCTCACACTTCTTTTTTCTAGCTATGACTGGCCATCTTTTTGAGCTATTTACCCAGACACCAACTCTTACCTGTATTTCAACTATCTATATTCTATATTTTGGCAATGAATCCTCTTTGTGAAGGATTGGGTATTGAAAATCACACTCTCATATTGTACTTGGGATCCCTTATGAGCTCTGCTCTATGAGGTGCATATGTGTACGGTATGACACTCCCACACCCTTGTTGTATTTGAATTCTCTCAGTTTTTTTCAAGCTCTTAGATTGTATTCAAGCTTCCTTCTAAGTTGTTCTCTCTCAAGAGTTTCTGTGTTGGGTATTCATACACCCACACCCATCTTGTATTTGAGCTTTCTTAGTTTTGTTTGATCTCCCTTAAATGTATGGAGTTGGGTTTTCCTACTCTATTTTTGGCTATGATAGAACTTATTAGAGTTGGGTACTTCCATCTCTTCTCTCTAACATGATGTTCATTTCGACAAATAGATCGTGGTACTATTCTTCCAATAGATGTGCAATATGGTTGGGATTTTCTTTCCGTCTCTCCTCTATTGGACGATCAAGTTAGTGACAATGTTTCCAAGTAGATGAAGAATTCAATAGAAAAATTCATTCAATAGACAAGCAATTCAATGATCTATTTCCTTCACAAGATGAGTGACTTAGAGTTGATTCCTATACACGATGTTTCTCCAACGCTTTTTTTAGGATGGGAAGTTCAATATCGTATTTTCCCAGACGATGAGTAGTTTGGTGACAACATTCTTCCAACAAATTATTGGGTCCACTTTTATATTGAGTTGCGTCATCACAATCCCACTCTCCCTTACTTTAGTTATGATTGACTCTTCATTGAATTGGGTATTCCCACTCACTTTTATACACTCCTTCATGTAATTATGCCTCTTTACAACACTTCCTTATTAGATGGATATATCAAGATCATATTATAGATGATGAGGAGTTCAATGGTGGCATTTCTTCAGGAGTTGAGAAGTTCTATGTTGATGATAGATCGATATTCATAAATCCTTCCACTTTTATATTAAATTGTATCATCATGAATCCACTCTCTCTTAGTTCAACTATGGTTGAATCTTCATTGAATTGGGTATGCCCACTACTCTTACATCTACTCTCTCTTGTGTTTATGTCTCTTTACATCACTTCCCTATCATATGGATAGATTGAAGATCATATTCTCCCAGATGATGAGTATTTTAGTGGTGGTGTTTCTTTAGGATTTGGATAGTTCTATGATGGTTCATATTCATAAACCATTCCACATTTGTATTTAGTTGTGTCCTCCTAAACTCCTCTCCCTTCTTCTAGCTATGACTAACTCTACATTGAGTTGGGTATGCCCACTCACTTTTCTCTCTTGTTATACCTCTTTTTAACATTTCCTTATTAGATGGATAGATTAGTATCACATGTCTCCCCATGTTGAGCAACACTATCATAGTATTTCCTCAAGAGTTGAGTAGTTCTACCATGATGATTGGATCTTCATATATCCATCCACACTTGTATTTCACCCATACAAGTAGAGCACTTTGAGGCAACATGGTAATAACATACTAAAATTGAGGTTCTATGGACCATATAAAGTGTGGGAAAAGGTTGGGGAACTTGATATTCTTTATACATTCCCCCTAAGAGGTGAATCCATGATATTTTTCATTTCTCTTCTTTAATGCATAAGGTCAACAATTAAGTGGTCACCTAGAAAAAAATTCCACTTATTAATGAGGAAGACAAATTCAATTTCGAGGCTACAGGTATTTTGGAGGAAAGGGTGAGAAATATTAGGAGAAGACAAATTTTTGAGTATAATATCAATAGTAGGATATTTCTAGAAGAGGAAGAAACATAAGAGGAAGACAGTTTTCAAGAGAAGCACCCAAGTTTGCAAATGTTGTAATTCACTAATATCTTAAGTTGCTGTTGACTAAAGAAAAAAAAAACCTCTCTCTTTATGCTTTAGATATAATTATGTTAGTTCATTTGGATGGAGTAGTACTTTTTGAAATATGTGGTTTAAGGTTTAAATTTTGCTCTCTATTCCTATAGTGATCTAAGTTATAAAGTGCACTCTCTTTTCTTCATACACATTTTTCAAAAATCACTTTGGAGGCCAAAAGAGGTGTTTAACTTCCACAATTAATCAGTATGATGTTGTACATACATGGACCCAAAGGCACATTTCTAATTTTTAAAAGCTATTGTACTGCATACTTTGGACTTTTCATGGGGAACCAATGTCTCTTTTCAGTTTTTTTAGTGTTTGGCCCTTGTTGCTTGAGTTTTCAGATTTGAGGGAAAACAATTTCTAGTAGAGAGTGCATGTTGTGCACCTAACCATAACATATTTATTATGTATTATAATTTATGTATATGACAATATTTTTATAATTTCATGATTTACTTATAATTTTCTATTTTTAAAAAGACATTTATTTATTTATTTATGTATTAAGGGCATAATAACTCTTAATAGTAATTTAAGTTTTTTTCCACACTATTGTTTTAAATAGGAGTTTTATGAGCCTCTCTTATGAACTTTGGCTCATTCATATGTCTCATCTATAGTTTGGTGTTTTTTTTCTATTTTCTTTTTTGTAGTGTTGGTTCTATTTTGGTTACATGATTGTTGTGAATTCTACTAGTTTCACATTCTAAGTGATTTTTTTTGTCCAAAGTTTCATGGTGAGTTTTTCAAATAATTTGTAAGCATCACAATGAGGGTACTACTACTAGGTAAAGTAATCAATGTTGTGTACACACACAAGGTATGTTGTATAGGGGTTGATACTATCATCTTCCATCATTATGGACATTTACTATTCTTCTTGAAGTTCTTATTCAATCTCATTCGAAGCATTATGAAACTTTGTCTAGGTGAACTAAGCCATGTTTATGTCATCATAATTTTCCTTCATAAGAGTCACCATATTTTCCTTAAGGTAGATGATTTTAACTTCCAAACATAGAATCTTTGTAGCTACAAGGATATTAATAGAAATAGAGCTAATCAAAGCTTCTAACTCTATGAAATGAGCAATTTCTTATCCAAGCTAATCTCAACTTTCTCAAGGCATGTTGCAATGGAATTGTCCTAGTTTCTATAGTCATCAACTAATTAGGCACACAATCTAATCAAATCTTGTTCCTACTAACAAATATGCTCAAATTAACAAACAATGATGTAGTGCGCAAGGGTCTACAGATCAAAGTCACGCAATGGAACAAACACACCACTAACAAATATACAAATGCATTAAATATGAACATACATCTCACACATGGTCTATTAGCAAATAAAAAATCATAGGAAAATTTAAAGCAAAAGCTTTCAACAACAATAATTGCATCTTTATTGAATCAATGACCATTGCTTTTCGGACTCTTTACATTCACAGAGCCACTCATAAGTCTTTGTATCACACAACAAAAAACAATAGAAACCCAAACCATGGAGAGCCAAAAGACACTTTGCTCAATTACAAATCTCATATTTATGTTCGAGGCCACACCTATTTGGTCACAAGGAATTTTCATTTCATTGGATAACTCAAACATTTTGAAAATTAATAAATGAGTTAAAATTGACTCTTTAGCTTCCAAATATAACAAAAGTGTCGGAGTTCAATATTCAAATTCAAATTGGAAAAATAGGCACATGGAAGAGATTCTGGGTTTTTCCATTGCACTTGTAATTGAATTATTCAGTCCCCTTAAATTGTTTTTAATGAAAATTGGAGGATATATAAAGGAATATGTAATATGCATCCTATAAAAATTTTGGATTCTGATTACAAGTATTCGCTACATGCAAGTCAAATACTGAGCCCCTATTTTTGGAAAATTCTGTGCATGGCTTGTAAACTAGGCATGGTTTGGGTGTCACGTTTAAACTCAATAAAGTTTTTTGAAAATTTGTAAGAAGATAGAGTAATATGTCCTATACAACATATCCAAATTTTATATCTTAAATCCGAAGTATGAGAGCACACTAATCAAGATACTAGGTCTATATCAACGCAAAAATAAAATCTGGAAATTATTGTGTGTTGTTTAAAAACATTGTGTAGTATTAAAGCTCAATAATTTCTTTTGAAATTTGGTGTGAATGTAGAATGATGTATCATCTATAAAATATTAGAAATTTATATCTTGAATCCAATTTATGTGAGAGAGAGACGATTAAAAATTTGAACATTTGTTTGCACGCTGAAAATTTAAAAGCTTGAAAGAAAACACAAAATAAAATTGATTTTTTTTAGGTGATGCAAGATTGCCAAAACCATAGGGATGTTCCCGCATCAAAATTTCCTGGTTGGAAAGTGTGTGAATCTTGTTCACGATTTTGTTGATAAATCAATAACTATTGGAAATGTAACATCCCCACTATAATTCCCAGTTTAATTAATGCTTAATATGGATATAATGTGTGGCTACGACCAAATGATGTATATTCGAATTGTATTTCTAAATTGTAATAAATAAAATGTGATGCTATATGCTAGGGGACATAGACAACGATGGGGGTTCATTAATCCACAAGAGAGGGGATGGTCTAAGAGAATTTCTAAGAGGGGTCCAAGGGGGAAATTACCCATATTTATTAATTTAACCCACTTCCTAAAATTACTATTGGTATATGAACCTTCTAAATTTTTGATTGAGTGTCCCCAAAACCAATCATTGAATGCATGTAAGAGAGTGGGTGTGAGAAGTTACACCCCATAGTTATTGGGAGCACGAGGGACGAGTACAATGAGTTTTGGGAAGAGAGTAAGTAAAGCAAGTAAGACAAATAAAGGAAATTCGTATGGGAAGTTACATGAGTTTTAGATACTCATGTTTTGCATGGAAAACAAGCAAGGAAAAAGGAGGAAGAGCTTTGGAGCTAGACCAACCATGGATGGAAAATTCTGGAGTGTATTTGGAGCAGAAGAACAAAGAGTTAGCTTGTTAGGCCTAAAGAGTGAACTCTTGTGTGAGTTGCACTATAACGACAAGTGATTGTTGTTGTTTTTCCTGGTAGATTTCCTAGCAGTGAGCTCCCTTGAGTTTTCCAGTAGTGAGATTCCTGGTTACCTATGCCAGAGAGACCCTGATAAATGAATGGGATGCCCGATGGATTGAGAGTAGTGAAGGGGTACATTCCTTGGATTGGGAAGGTCGAGAGGAAGAGAGCTGGTGGAAAATTGAGATATTTGTAGGAGAATACCAGTGGGTTGTGGGATTTTCTGAGTTGTGAGTAGACTGTGAGAGACCACCCTCTTTTGTGGATTGCTAGCCCCAACTCAGGGGTAACTTGCTATTGATATTTGGAACAAAAAGTCTATGGTTCGGTGTGTTGATATTATGGTAGCTGCGGGAGGTATTAACCTTCATATGTAACCTTTGATTAGAATAGAATATTTCAAAAGCAAGAGAAACCCTAAACGGATGTGTGAGAACCCTAGAAGACTAGTCGACTCAATAAAATAAATAATATTAAAGTATTACCCTCCAAAAAGAGAAGTCAGCCTAGACATGTGACAAGAAGGACTATAAATAAGAGGCTCTTGAGCTCATTTTGTACACACCTCACTCACTCTCTCAGTGAAGTATAACACAAGTTTGGAGATGCATTTGCAAGAAAGGAAGGTGCATTTTCTGGGGTGATTCTTGGTCTCTCTCTCTAGTGCTATCTAGCC
>ML829459.1:69577-108232 GCA_009831015.1 Picea engelmannii | reverse complement strand
TTTTGCAGCATGGAGCTAGAGTAGCATCATCATCATTATTTGCATCAACATAAATTAGTATAACACTAATACAACATCATCAATCAGTACAATACTGATACATCATCAACAACAACACGAGGCCGATACATCATCAACAACAACACAAGGCTGATACAACATCATCAATAACACGAGGCTGGAATAACAACATCATCATCATATGGAAACAAAGTGAGGAAGGTGCAACAACAACATTTTGTGGTACTCTGACAGACTGTCCTTACCGGGCCTTTGGGATCTACCCAAGAATCAAAATATTTCCTAGAATATAAAATCCTAACGGAGCTATCACGTGGTACTCTGACAGACCGTTCTTACTGGACCTTCGGGTTCTTCCCAGGGATCATAAGATTCCCTAGGATATAAAATCCTAATGGAGCTACCACTACTGAACACCACTGTCATATACATGCAAAGGTACTCTGACAGGCCGCCCTTACCGAACCTTCAGGATCTTCCCAGGGATGATCAATCCCCTAGGATATAAAATCCTAACGGAGCTACCTGCTTTTGGTCATGATACTATAATATCATCAACATCACTCCCCCTTTCGAGGGAGGTCCTTTTGGAAAACACCAAGCTTGTCTCGGAAGTGCTCAAAATTCACACGAGATAGAGGCTTGGTCAACACATCTGCAACCTGCTCATCTATGCCAACATATTGGAGCATTATAGCTCCCCTCTGCACCATATCACGAATGTAGTGATACCAGATCTCAATGTTCTTCGACTTATCATGGAAGACAAGGTTCTCTGTCATCTTTTTGTAACTTTGGTTATCACATAGAATCATGGTGTCTACCAGCTCCAGATCGAATAGACCTGTCAACAACTTCCGAATCCATATGGATTCACAACTGGTGGAACATGCTGCAATGTATTCCGCTTCTACCGTGCTGAGAGAAATACTGGATTGCTTCCTGCTCTGCCATGAAGTCACGATTGACCCCATACTGAAACAACATCCAAAAGTGCTCTTTCTACCAGAAACACTTCCAACCCAATATGAATATGTATAACCATAGAGTCTGAAGTTATGATCTCCAGTATAACAAAGACTATATTCCAACGTACCCTTAAGGTATCTCATCACATGTTTTGCAACGACAAGCACATCTAGGCTCTATCAGATACTGACTCAAGGTGTTCACAACAAAACATATATCTGGCCTAGTATTCGTCAGATACATCAACGAACCAATAATCTGTCTGTAGAGAGTAGCATCAACCAATTCTGACTAAGTATCTACCAGGAGATTCAACTTTGTTTCCATGGGTGTGTTCATTGATTTACATTCCAACATGTCAAACCTCTTCATTATTTCAACTACATATTTCCCTTGGTTGAGGAAGATCTTCTTTGGTCTCTGCCAAACTTCAAGACCTAAGAAATAATGCATCAGGCCTAGGTCTTTCATCTCAAAATATGCAACGAGCTTCTTCTTACAATCTTTGATGAGATTTTCTTCTCTAGTTAAGAATAAGTCATCTACATACAAAAACAATATAATTGGCTCATCATTCATAACCTTGAATTAAAGGTTAGAGTCAACTTTACTCTTGGTAAAGCCCAAGATTGTCAGAAAATTGTCAATTCTTCCATACCAATCTCTAGGATCTTGCTTTAACCCATACAAAGATTTATTCAATTTGCAGACATGAGTCTTTCTATTTTCAACTTCAGACCCTTGTGGTTTTTCTATATACACTTCTTCTTCAATAACACCATTCAAGAAGGATGTTTTCACATCCATCTGGTGTAACTTCCACTTCATCTTCGCTGCAAGATCTATGATTGTTCTGATAGAAGTGTATTTGGCTACTGGAACAAACATCTCTTCATAATCAATGCCTTCCTTTTGAGAAAAGCCACGAGCTACAAATATTGCTTTATGTTTTTCAATACTTTCGTCTGCAACATTTTTATCTTGTATATCCATTTGGAAGATACCACATATTTGTTCTTTGGTCTGGGAACTATTTCCCATACATCATTCTTTATAATGGGTTGTTATTATTCCGTCATGGTATCCACCCATTCTTTCTTCTGAATGGATTCTTCAAAGCAAGTAGGCTCCTTCTCTATGCTATCACACATCAAGGCCATATAACTGGAGAATGGCTTAGGATTCTTACGTTGTCTCATGGTTCCTTATGGGGCACCATACTTCTCTCCATATTGAATAAGTTCCCTTGCCCAAGATGGATTTCTCTTGTGAGAGATCATCATTTGGGGAGGTTCTTGAGATTCTATCATATCATGATCTTCTGGAATCTTATCATCAGGGGTAACTGTAACTTCCTTCACATGTTTTGCAATTTTGGGAGCTACATGTTCTTCTTCATATACTTCTTCAAGTTGACATTTCCTATATCTCTCGAGTGCTGGATATTCATCAAAGGTTACATCTCTGCTGATCTCAATATGATGGTAACATGATATATAAATTCTGAAGGCCTTAGAGACCTCACAGTGTCCAACAAATATTCCCTTCTTTCATGAGGGATCAAACTCAGTTCTCCTTTCTTTCAGAATGTGTACAAACACTAGAAAACCAAATATCTTGAGATGGATTACTTCTGGCTTCTTTCCGGAGAACATTTCTTCAGGGGTTTTGAATCCAAGTGCACTATGGGATAATCTATTTTTGACATATACTGATGTTCTTGCTTCTTCAGCCCATAAGTGCATTGGAAGATCTTGATCGTGGATCATGGTATTCACTGCTTCCATTATTGTTCTATTCTTTCTTTCTGCTACACCATTCTGTTGAGGATTATAGGGAGTGGAAAGATCCCTCTTAATCCCTACATCTCTGCAAAGGCTTCCAAATTGTTTTGATGTGTATTCTCCTCCATTATCTGACTTGAGTATCTTGAATTTTCTTTCGGAGAGATTTTATACCAAGGGTTTGAATTCCTTGAACTTTACGAGTACTTCATCTTTTGATTTCAAGAAATAAACCCAATTCTTGTGAGAGTAATCATCAATAAATGACACATAGTATACATACCCACTTAGACAGGTTGATGGCATTGGGCCACATACATCTAAGTGGATGAGCTCTAAGATTCCTTCTGATTTTCTGTCACTCTTTGGGAAAGGATTCTTTATCTTCTTTCCTTGTGCACATCCCTTGCATACACCTTCATGGCCAACCTCGAATTCTGGTAAACCTATAACTACCTTGCTTACATATGGTAAGGATTTGCAGTTGATGTGAGATATTATTCTATGCCAAAGTTCACATGGACTCTCAGTGGAGTGAGTCAAGGATGCATTTGAGTGACCTTTTAATTTATACAGGCCACCTTTTTCTGTTCCAATAAAAATTGCATCTTCTATGGTTTTTCCTTTAGGCCACATAAGAACTTCACCATATATGAATGCAACCACAAACCGTTTCTTATCTAAAGTTGAGATAGAAAGTAAGTTCTTTTTCAAACCTAGTACATACAATACATCCTTCATCTTCATCGGAGTTCCTGAATCTAGTTTGTAACTGGATTCTCCCATTCCTTTGGTAGGGTACTGATAGTCATCTCCAAGTGAGACTTTCCGGGGAAAGTGTTTTTCTGTAAGGATAGAGAGAATGTATATTTGACCTATCATGCGCTTAGAAGCACCACTATCTATGATCCATGTATGCTCTCCAAGTGTCACAGATCCTGAGAGGGCAGAGAATAATACATAGTCTTCAATATTTTCTTTAATCATCTTTGTGGGTGGATCATCATCTTCAACTGCATGGGCATGATGTCTTTTGTTATTTATCTCCTTGTATTCTTCCCTTCTGGCAGGACAAGTCTTAGAAATGTGTGCCATCTTATCACAATGATAACATTGATAAGAGGAGAAATATTTTTCTCTTCTTTGTCCCTTATGATATTTCTGGAATCTCCTTGGAGGGTGAGATTCTTTATGGAAGTCTGTGAATCTATTTGGGGAATGAGATTCCTTATGAATATGGGTCTCCTTTTGGAAATGAGACCTTTTCGTTCCTCCTTTAGCATGAGCATCTAGGGCTTGGCCTTCATTCATTAATAACACTGCTTCTCAGTTGGATACTCTTGCTTCTTCTTGAACACATTCTTCCCACAAGATATCAAAATGTAGTTTTTCTTTTCTTGCATAGATAATTTAGATGAAGGCATCCCAAGTCTTGTGAGACCATTAAGAGCTGTCATTATGAGTTCATATTCATCTAGGTTGTCTCCAATTGCTTCTAAATGTTGCTTGAATTGAGAAACCCTAGAGAAATAGTCATGAACTGTTTCTCCTTTCTGCATCTTTGTACTCTTGAGTTGGGTTCTCAAGTTTATCTTCCGGTTGATGTTTTTTTCTTCATACATTCTTGTTAGGGAATCAAACATCTCCTTTGGAGTATTCTTAGAAGACACTTGAGGAATCAAGTGAGATTTAATGGAATCTGCAATTTTTCTTTTGGCCCTAATCATATCCTTCTTGTACTTTTCTTTGGCTGCTTCTTTTTCAGGTTCGGGTACATTTTCTTTTATGAATTTTGCTAGGTAATTCTCTTCAAGAATGATTCCAATTTTGTACTTCTAGGCACAAAAGTTTTCCACACCTTCTAACTTGTAAACAAGCTTAGTGCTTGCAGACATTTTGTCCTGGAGCTGAGAAAATGACCAAAAAATGAAAGTGTTGAGAAAGTGATTATGAACTTAGCGAGTAGGCTAGAGTTGTCTAACTTAAAAAAATTCAAGTTTTACCCCTTGAAACTTGACCTATGAAAATCTGGATTGGTACTTCTGGTACTGGTTCTGGTTTTTTAGTACCAATCAAAACTAGGGTTAGAATTTCCATAGGCTTTGGGAACTGAAAAGGTGCACTCAAGCTGCCAATGAGTTCAATAGGATAGGGCACACTTCCCTATATGGTTTTTAGGAAAAAATTCCTTTCCAATAAAAAGACCTAATTTTCTTGTACAAAAACAATGATGTTTTTGGTTACCCAGTGAAGGTGCTCTCTTCAATTTAGCTATGATACCATGTTAAGTTTTAATTCTTTTCAAAGATAATAGCACAAATAGGATCACTGCAAGAAACACAATCACAAGGTACAAAACATTTTATCCTGGGAAACCCTCATGGGGGAGAAAACCAAACAAAAACTTCCTTAATATAGATTGCCAATACAATGCCAAGATAAAGACCAGAATACTAAAGATAATCCCACACTGAGCATGCACCTCTCTCTCCTCCTTCTTACAACTGCAACTACATCCAAAATATGCACACTAGATGAGTGAGTGAGTGAGTGAGTAAATGAGGCGCCATCCTCACTTATTTATACTAGCTGGGAGGCACTAGGGTTATGTCTGTAGATTTTAACCTTGTACAATATTTACTGCAAACAAATTTCCAGTAAAAGAACAAAAAATATACAATGGAAAATACAAACATTAAATAGAGATTTTTCCCCTGGAAACCCAAACCGGGAAAACCAACATATTCTATATTCATTCATTGTGATACATTTTTTACAATACAATATACATATAGGAGCCAACAGCATGAAAAACCCTAAACCAATGACCTGGATTAGTCAACAACCCTAATTCCTTAACCGAAAATAGAAAACCATCGACAAAGAAACCATGTGTCGAAAAACCACCTAAATATGTGACACGTTTCTCAAGGCATAATTTTTTTTCTTAGGGGCGTTGCCCCCAGACCCCCGCATGAGGGGAATTCACCCACCTTCACCCCCCAAGGGGGGGCCTAACACCCCCCCTTGCACATCCAACACAACGCACAATCTGTACTACTCATGCAAAGAATATAACACATACCCAACAATGTCTCTTCACCAAGCTAGGCCAACTTCTTCAACTAGTGGTTAAAACCATTTTAATTAGCCCTAGGGGCCAACTTTACAAACAACACCAGATAACCATGGTTTGACCAATCCACAAAAGGGGATTTGGTCTTATACAAAGCCCGACATGATCAAGCCACAAAAGGGGATTTGATCTATAAGAAAATAACTCAATTATAATTAGAATATTCTTTGTAGTTACAATATTTCAAGTAAGAGAACTCCGTGTTCCATGACAGGTCAAAGCACATTGAGATCAAGTACTATTTTATCCATGATAAAGTCCATAAGGGAGAAATTATTCTCCAGTAAATCTCCATTGATGAGAAGACAACTGATATTTTGACAAAGCTTCTATCCAAGATAAAGTTTGCATACTTGAGGGAGAAGGTAAGACTTGTGGAGATACCCTACTTTGGTTGAAAAGGAAGAGTTGAATTCCTTGGTTGGGAGGGAGTGATGATATATGGCATCATAGATAGTCAACGTGCTAATGGAAAAACATTCTTCAGGTGGAGAATGGTCCATATAGAGTAGATTTTTGACGTATCATGGACTGGTATTTTTCCTAAGGCACAAATTGTGGCTCGATTAGGAAAATGGTCCAGGACTGATATTCTCCTGAGGCACAGTTAATGGCCTAATTAGGTTGAATAGTCCACCCCCTAAGGACATGGAGTCATGATTAGGGTGGTTGATATGTGACCGATATTTTCTAAGGGACATATGGGTAAATATTGATCTCTATGGTACATATGGTGACCCGATTAGAAAATACTCCAAGACTGACATTCCTGTAGGAATGGTCTCTATAGACCATGGCATGGATTTCAACATATGTTGGGACAATAATTCTTCCTGTGTCACAGGCAGTGATCGGGATAGGAATAATGGTTCCTATATAACTCTATTGAGTGAGTGACTTATGCGATACACTCTATTGAGTTATCTAAGTACAACACATAACTTATTCAACATCATGCCTGATTACTCAAATGAAGTATGGTCTTGAGAGATGATGCAAACGATGATATATTATGATGCCAGAATGCTACCAGATGATACTTATAGTGATGATGATGCATGTGACTTGATTTGAGTGATCATGAGATATCCTGTGTGGCTACGATTATTCTACCTATAGAATGGTATGCAAGACTATGTGAGCCTTTCCTATACCATGTGAAATGGATGGATGTGTTTGAGACCATTACAGTTAATATCTCCCTATCTAGTAGGGATTTTTGATATTATGGTAGATGTGGGAGGTATTAACCCCCATATGTAACCTTTGACTAGTAGAATATAATATTCCAGAAGCAAGAGAAACCCTAAACAAATGTGTGAGAACCCTAGAAGACTAGTCGACTCAATAAAATAAATAATAGTAAAGTATTACCCTCTAGAAAGAGAATTCGACCTAGACACGTGAAAAAAAGGACTCTAAATAAGAGGATCTTGAGCTCATTTTGTACACATCTCACTCACTCTCTCAGTAAAGTATAGCGCAAGTATGTAGCTACAATTGCAAGAAAGGAAGATGCATTTTCTGGGGTGATTCTTGGTCTCTCTCTCTAGCGCTATCTAGCCTAAGATATGCGCCCTACCTTCTAGTATATCTTGGTGGTATTATTGGTGACATCTTGGAGTATATTGGTGGATTTCTTGAAGGTGAAAATTTGGGGAAGAAGTGCAAGTGCAACTACTGCAATTGAGTATTGTTCTTGTTCTATGGTTGTGGAGACTCTCTCTTTTGTGCGATACCCTTGGTGGAGGTGCGCTCTCCTTGTCTTATGTTGTTGCTGTAGTTGGATGGTGTTTTCTGGTTCCATATCGTGCTACTTCTATAGCTAGAGTTTATATGTTGGTTCTAGTGTGGCTTTCTGGAATCATTCTATCTAGCAAAGGTTAAGTTGGTTGGGGGTGGCTGCATGCCTATGGTTGGGTGAAAATAGTGATATTGTCTATGGTAAAATGAGCACATTGAAATTTTGTAACAGGGTGGAACGTCTGTGCCAAGCAGCTGGTTGCACAACCATTTTTAAAAGATAAGTGTTTTATTTTGTTTCTGTGTTGCATTATGAGTTTAATTATTGTGAATTAACTCTGTGTTTGAGAACTATTTATATGTTGTGTTGAGTCATTTAAATTACATTCATGTCATTTTTATCATGCTATATATGCATTTAATTAATGGGATCAGACAATAGTTAAATCTGTGTGTAATTCATAACTGGTAAGCTACAGGAAATTAGTTAGTAGAAAATTTTAATTTTACGAGTATTTCCACCCGTAATGGACCTCAGTTGGAATTGGGAACATTACTTATTGGTATCATAGCTTCTGGTTCAACACTGGAATCATATAGGCCAAGAACTAGTGTGAATTTGGACAAATTCACCATTGCAGATTTCACTCTATGACGAATTTGGGGAAAAATAGAGAAAATTAGAGAAAAATCCCCAAATTCGTGAGCAAATTTAAGTTTTAAATGCCTCAAAATAGTTGAATATATGATATGTGGCATTAATTTGCAGAGTTGCAAAGTCAAAATTTGACTTGGAAGGTCAAAATTCATGTTTTAATGGCCGTTGTAGAGTTGGGCGAAGTTTGATGGATCGATGGCCGAGATCGCGTTTGATTTTGCGATCAACAACCCAAATTCATTATAAATGGATTTAAAAAACTTATAAGTTTTTTTCAAATTTAGGAAAGGTATAGAAGATTGATGGCTGAGATTCATTTTTGGTAGTTGGAAAAATGAGACAGATCGAGGGTTTGGATTCATTTTGGGCCATTTGGAAGTTGGAGCAGATCAACGGTCAAGATCATTCTGAATAGAAGATCAACCACCTAGATTTATCTGAGATTTGGTCAAAAATTTCTAAGAGTTGTAGTTCTCCAAGAGATATCGCCGATGGTCAGATGGTTAGATTTGTGAAGAGTTTTTAGTTTGCCAACAAAAATCGCTGATGGTCGATGAGTTTGGAAAAGAGTTTGGTTTGGTCAAAGGAAATATTTGATTACCGATGATTGGAGATCGGCGAAAATTGGTGAAATATTTCACGTGTCTAAATGAAATCAATGATCACTGATGGATGATGATTGGAGATCGATAGAAATTGGCGAAATATTTCATGCATCTAAAGGAAATCATCGATCGCCGATGCCTGATGATCATGGGTCGAAAGATTCAATGAGGTGTTCAATTCGTCGAAGATAAATTACTGATGACTGATGAGGGGAAGAAGGGTGATGACGTATCATTCCACGTCAGCATCCATGTGTCATGCCATGTCAACATCCACGTTTCATGCCATGTCAGCGAGAGTGTCGCTTCAGTTTCCACATGTCACGCCACATCATCTTGGTTGCCATGTTAATAAAGAAATGGATGATGACCGATGATCGGGTTGTTCGAATTGGTAAAGAGTTTCATTTTTACCAAGGGGATCATTGATGACCAATGGTTGATGGTTGGGTCAACCCGTTTAGCAATGAATTGTGAAATCAATTGTTGAAGGAAATCGTTGATGACCGATGGTTGGGTTGATAGTTTTGGTAGGGTCTTGCATGTGCCCAAAGGAAAATGTTGATCACTAACATAGTTCAGATCAATGACTGAGATTTCCCCCGATTTCAATATCAACAGATCAAATTAAAAATTCTGTTATAATAGTAAAAAAATCAATTTTCTATGAAAATTTCATATTTTTGAAGGTCTTAAACTTGTAGGGCAAATTTGAGGTTCTAAACGACATTTTTAAGTAGTCAAATTTTATGAGGAAAGGGTGTACCATTTGTACACCATGTCTTTGTATCTTAAAAAAAATAAATCGAAGAGATATTTCCAACAAGACAATCTAGACACAAAACGTAGCTTGTATGGGAAAGTTATAGCTTAAACAATTAAGGGTATAATGTTGGCACCAATTTACTTCTGGAGGGAATAACTCCTTGATGAGAAGTCCGTTTGGGGCATAAGAGAAGTATATGGAAATATTATGAACTATAGAAGTCATCTATGGAATTATGTTTGGAATTTTGGTACATAAAAATGCATAGGAAGAGAAGGAAGACACTTGTAGCATACATGGATAAAATGAGAAAAATATCTAAACTTCCCTGGACCATAAATTTTAGCTTGAAGCTCAGATTTGAGAAAAAAAATAGTCGTTGGAAAGGTCTCGAGGAGGATAAGACATCTATCCACCCATAATTTTGAATGAGCATTAAAATTTTCTTATAAATTAATAAAGTAATTTCTGTAGCAGTAAAAACAGAGCAATGAGTGGAAATTATAGCTTGTGAATGTTGTAACTTTTCACTCAGAACTTAGAACGAGTCATGAATGTAGCCTATGGAGAGATGTTTCAAAGAGGAATGTGTCTAAGGAATCATATTTTGACTTGTTGCATTGTGTTCTTCATATATTTATGTGAATAATGTCCTGCATTCTAATTAATGAAATGTTTTATAGTATGCATGTGCTAACAATCATTATCACATGCACATTTCTTGCAGAATTAGAGGTACATGAAAACAAATTTGGTTCTTATATGAAGAATGGAGTTATGGAATATGACCAAGGATATTAAAACCATGAGGATGATATCAGAGGTCTGCATATCAATATGGGAAATGCTAAGACACAATCTAATGCAAAAAGAGGTAGGCAAGACCCTGTAACTAAGAGAAGTCTACAGAGAGAAGCACAAAACTATAGGGCCAACAATGAAAATAATATGAATGCTCAGGAAGAGATACTTCAAAGTATGGACATTCTACAAAAGCAATCTAATAAATACTCTGGCACAAAGAAATCCGCTAGTGCTAGCCACGTGACCGCATCCAGATCCCATAGTAGAAAGGATGATCATGGGAATGAAAGGCAGTAAAGAAACCCAAGTTATCCAAGGAAATCCACTAGAACTCATGAAATTTCATGGCCAGGGAGAAACCCAAGTGTGTCTCTTATCAAGAGGCAGAGAAGAAGGCCCGAGGCATACATCTTACAAGGTGAAATCATGAAAATCAAGCCACCAACTTTCAATGGTGAGGATCAGAAAGGAGAAGCGACCGAGGCTTGGCTATTGGAAATGAATAAATATTTCCAGCTGCACGATTACCCCTCAAGGTTGGAAGCTAGAATTTCAACCTACCACTTGCAAGGAAAGACAACCATGTGGTGGGATCAACTTAAGCAAGCCAAACACCTTGATGAGAGGAAGGTCTCATGGAGGAAGTTCAAAGTATATTTCCAAGAGAAACATTTGTCAGAGCATTAATATGAGAAGAAGATGAAAGAGTTATTTGAATTCAAATTGGGAAGCATGACAATGGATTAATATGAGAAGAGGTTCTTTGAATTGCTGAAGTATGTGGACTTCATAAATGATGAGAAAGTTAAAATCCAAAGGTTTCTAAGTGGGTTACCTTCCTATAGTGACAATATAAAATATGATAACCCCAAAAATTTGGAGTAATATATAAGGAGGGAAAATAATCTTTATGAGCAAGGCAGAGGAAGCCCAATTTTCCAAAAAGCTTGCAATGGAAAGATGATTAAATACATAAATGTTTTAAGCCTCCATTTTCCAGAAACAAATCCCAAGAAAATCAAGAAGGACAGTCAACCAAAATGAGCCCAGGATGGCAGATTCATTTGGGAAAAGGCCAAGGCAACATTCGGTGTATTGTTGGAGATGTGAGGGAAATAGCTTATATAGGGTCTAACCTCACAAGGGAGAAAAAATGAGGACTATCCACAACATTTAGGGGGTTGAAATAGTTGAAGACACGGGAAGGAACATGTCAAAGATTTATGCAACCTTGGACAAAAAACAAGTAGAATATCAATCCCCCATGATTGAAGTGGGAGGTAAGCTTAATAACCAACCCATAATAGTTTTAATTGATTCTGGAGCCAACCATAGTTACATAAAATCTAACACTGTTGAAATATTTCACTTGCAAGGGAGTAAGCATAACAAATCTTGGTTAGTTTAGGTAGCCATGGGGACTAAGAGAAATATCAATGATTTGGTTAAAGATTGCCCAATGGACATGAACAAACTCAATACAAAGGTAGATGTGAACATCATACCATTAAGTTCATATGATTGTCTAATTGGCATGGATTGGTTGGAAGAAATCCATGTTGTCCAAGACTATTACAAGACAATCACATGTTTTGATGAAGAAGGGTAGCAAGGCAAGGTTCAAGGCATTCCCAGAGTTGTAGTTGATAGATAAATTTATGCTATGCAGCTGAAAAAGCGTTTCAAGAAGGGATGCCAAGTTTTTGCATCCCATATGGAAGAGGAAACTGGAGATAAAGTGGAAGCGTTGAATACCATCCAGTCTTTATGGATTTTGAAAATGTTTTTGGGGAAATCCTAAGATTTCCACCAAAGAGAGACATTGATTTGGTGCTAGGAGCTGCCCCAATGTCCAAGAAACTTTATAGAATGGGCACACTAGAGTTGAAAGAGTTGCAGATATATGGAACCTTAAGGCTATGTATTGATTTTAGGCAACCGAAGAAGGTCACGATAAAGAAAAAATATCCTTTGCTAAGGATTGATGATTTGTTTGATCATCTAAAAGGTGCAAGAATATTTTCCAAGATTGAATTGAGATTAGGTTATCATCAAGTGAGGATAAAAGAAGAATATATTAGCAAGACAAAATTCAAGACAAGATACATGCATTATGAATTAATGGTATTTCCATTTGGACTATCAAATTCCCCAATTGTTTTCATGTTCCTGATGAATGGAGTGTTCAAGGAATACCTGGACAAGTTTGTGATTGTGTTCCTAGATGATATACTCATCTACTCAAAGATAGGGGAGGAACATGAGAAAAAATTAAGAATGGTGCTGAAAGTTTTAAGAGAGCATAAATTGTATGCCAAACTACATGCATATTCTATCAAAAGAAGATTCACTACTTGGGGAATATTATTTCAACAAATAGGATAATAGTTGATCTCAAGAAGATAAAGGCCATTAGGGGATGGACAACACCAAGAAATGTGATAGAGGTCAGATCATTCATTGGTCTTGCTGGTTATTACCAAAGATTCATAAAAGGATTCTCAAAGATTGCAAGCCCAATCATTTCTTTACAGAAGAAGGGAGTGGAATTTGAATGAACTTCCAAGTGTGAAGAAAGATTTCAGCAGCTACAAGACATATTGACTAGTGCACCAATATTGAAGAATGTAGATTCAAATGAAGACTTTGTTGTGTGCACAAATTCATGAAAGGAAGGGCTCGATGGAGTCCTCACACAAAAGAATCATGTGGTATGCTATGAGTCCAAAAAATTAAAAGAGCATGAGAGGAATTATGGTACACATGACTTGGTATTAGCAACTATTATTCATGCATTAAAAATATGGAGAAATTACCTCATGGGGAGGAAATATGAGATAAGGACATACCACTATGGTCTGAAACATTTGTTTGGACAACCCACATTAAATGCTAGACAAACTAGATGGCTAGAATTTATAAGTGAACATGACTTTGAAATTGAACACATCAAAGGCAAAGAAAATCAAGTGGCTGATGCACCCAGAAAAAGAACACATGATATGCATATTGTAGCCATATTCATGTACATGATTGATCTGAAATATAAAATTATTGAAGCAACAAACTCAGATCAACAATATTTACAAATAAAATAAACATTACAACAAGAAAATTTATAACAGAAATTTAAATACTTTGAGCTAAAAGAAGATAGAATTATTGTGTGCAAAGACAAAGTATATGTGCCAAATTCCAATGAGCTGAAAAATAAAGTGATGAGGGAAATGCATAATGTACCATATGCTAGGCACCCAAGATATCAAAAATCAATTGTGGTTGTAAGAAGCCAATACTTTTGGCTAGGAATGAAGAAAGAAGTGTCTAATTACATAGCTAGATGCCTAGAGTGCCAGAAGGTGAAGAAAAAACATAGACATCCAGCTGGTTATTGTAGCCATTTCCCATTCTAGAAAGGAAGTGGGAAGTGGTTCTAGTTGATGTTATTAAAAATCTGCTCGGAACAATGAAGCATCATGATTCCATCATGGTGGTGGTGGATAAATGAACTAAGACAACACATTTTATTCCAGTAAATACTACACACAAGGAAAAAAATATTGCAGAAATCTACATGAAGGAAGTTTCTAGGCTACATGGAGTGCCCAAGGAAACTGTTTCATACATAGATCCAAAATTCACTTCTATTTTTTGGAAGGGTTTGTTCAAAGGTTTTGGGACAAATATAAATCTTAGTACAACGTATCACCCAGAGTCATATGGTAAAACAAAGAGGAGTAATAGAATAATC
The DNA here is from genome assembly GCA_009831015.1 of Picea engelmannii. Taxonomy (NCBI): domain Eukaryota; kingdom Viridiplantae; phylum Streptophyta; class Pinopsida; order Pinales; family Pinaceae; genus Picea; species Picea engelmannii. The sequence continues at coordinate 93,995 of ML829459.1, read as the reverse complement.
GAAGACATGCTCAAAATGTATATGATGGACCAACCATCAAAGTGGCAAGATTACATTCATTTATTTGAATTTTCTTACAATAATGGATATCAAGCCTCAATGAAAATGAGCCCATTTGAAGAATTGCATATAAGGAAGTGTAACACACCAGTGAGTTGGGATAATCCAAAAAATAGAACAATTATTGGGATAGGTTTTTTGAAGGAAATGGAAGAGAAGATGAAAATGATCAAGTAGAATTTTAAATCTTCCCAGGATAGGCATACAAGTTATGTAGAAAAAATAGATTTTTTAGAGATTTTAAAGCGGGTGAACATGTTTTTCTAAAAGCGAAGGCGAAAATAAGTTCGCTAAGATTAGGAAGTTGCCCAACGTTGGCAATAATATATCATGGACCTTTTAATATATTAGAAAATATAAGGCTTGTTTCATACATGCTAGCATGTCATGCATCCAGGAGAGTGCATAACGTATTTCATGTGTCATTTTTACAGAAATATGTGCCTGAACCTAACCACATAATTGATTGGAATGTGATCTAGGTGGAACACGAAGGGGATTTCCGGGTGGAACCAATATGCATCCTGGATCGGAAAGTCAAAGTGCTCAAGAAAAAATCCATAGGGATAGTAAATGTTCAATGGACCTGCTACGATCCTGAAGATGCTACACGAGAGCATGAAAAAAACATGCGGGAGGAATACCCACATTTTTTTGTCAATTTTGAAGAAAATATAATATAAGAATGCAAGACTCCATTTTTAGCAACTAAAGTTCCGGAACCACATCTCAGAGTCATAGCCAACTGATCTAGGTGGATATTTTCTCAAATGTGGATGAAAATCTTCCCATGTTTAAGAGATCATCGAGATATTTCCAACGCAACTTGAACGGGCTTAAACGAACATCGTATGAGAAATTTATGGCGTTTTAAAGTTTTGGCTAAACAAGAAAAAAGGATGACAGGTTTGACACGTGGCATCATCGGGTACTGACACATGGCATCACCAGAGAGTGACACATGACAATATGACAATTGGCGTGGGTGTTGACATGGTAGTATAGATGATGATGTGACAATATGGATGCTGACGTTGTTGGATCATGTTGTCATTGATGCCAATGGTTTGATTATTTGAGAGATTGTTGGATCATGTGTCATTGATGCAAATGGTTTGATTGATTGATTTCAAGTAATTGGTTGATTGATGATTGATGATTGATGAACAATGTATATGTATTGTCCTTGATGAGAATGATATATGTCAAAGTGGAAACCAATTGATAAAGATGGATCATTGATATGATGCATAGATGAAGATGGATCAACTAGTTATCATTGATACATGATGATGCATAGTTTGTTTGATGAAAAGATGACTCATTATTGTCTTATCATGATTGATAAGGTGCACAAATGGATGAACTCCAAAGTGGTCCCCTTATGGTGAAATCTCTCACGGGAAGACACTTTGTGGTTGAGTTATGGTTGAGAGGACCCATGCTTGTATGTGGAATAATGAGATGAAGATCAAAGAAATTGCTGGTGAAACTATCCTAGATGGATAGTGCTTGTCATGCCATTTCCAATGGTATGTGTAATGTCACATAACTCCTCACGGTTTGAGAGTTATGTCTCTACGAAGTTGAAGGACCCCCATATGAAGGCTTGAAGCCCCCAAGGTCAAAGAAGTCAAAGTGACCTAAAAGAAGAAATCATTATTTAAATAATAAATAGAAGTGACAAAATCAAGAAATATTATTTAAATTATAAAATAAGTTGACAAAATCAAGAAGGAATATTTAAATGATAAATATTGGAGAACTTTATATTTATGGAAAGTGGTTAACCCTAAAATAAGGAAAACGGGTTAAGTGACCTAGAAATGGGTTAAGTAACCTAGAGGGTGAAAGTATAAATAAGATAGCTATGGTCTCTTGTATATCATCCTTTTTGTGGATCAATGGAGAGCTTCTTGTGAGAATATCTTTTGGAGTATCAATGGAGAGCTTCTTATTGGTGTGGATCTCTTGAGCATGATTGAAGATCTATTCTGAGGAAGAGAGCGAGAGGAGGATCTCATGGACACATCAAAGTTTCAACAATGCTAGAGATCTTGATAGAAAAAGTCTCGGAGCTTCAAAAACCCTAGTTTCTGAGGTATATGTAGGCTGTAATGGGCCAGAGCACGTACACACACGGGCTGTATGAGGATAGGGCATGTACACTAGATGGAATGATGAAGAATTGTGTTTGAGCTGGTGCCAAGCTCTTGGATGATTAGGCAGGTTCCATATCTGCATTTTATGGGCTCAGATCTATCACTGAGACACTGGTATGGTTACATTATTGTCTTGATGGATACTATAGTTTGATGTGTTGTGAATGCTTAGGGAATTCTTGGGATGGCTTCTATGATGTTGTTCAGTTTGGATGATTTGGTTGATGGAGTGAGCAATACTCTTTGGATTCAGTGGTGAGATGATTGCTATGGTATACTAGTTGTTTATACATGATTGAGATAGAATTCATATTGATTTGCTGTGGAGCATGTGCAAGCTATTGGATAGCTTAGATGTGTTGTGACTGGCTGGTGGTCAAATTGGACAGTCAGAGACAAAAGAGAATGATATATTGATTGAAAATAATATGAGTTGATATTGAAGGACAAACCCTAACAACTCATAAGGTATATGTAGGTTGTTGTATATGATAACCGCGTGAATACACGGGCTGTAGTGAGCCAGGGTGCGTTCACACGCTGGTTTCACTACTGACAGGTCGTGCACATGTTGACATATTGATATCTGTTGAGGATTGTTGCCTCATCTTAGTTGGTGCTGAGGGTGTAAGCTAAGTCTTGCATTATAGAGCTGGTGCTCTTGTAGAGTTGTACTCTATTCAGTTGTTGCTGATAAACCCCCAGATTGTTGTCCATAATAAAAGGAAAAATTGTACATACATCTTGTGTTCTTTGTGTTCCTTGTGGTGATGACTTATTGATGATAAGTGTTGCTGATATATGTTCACATCTAACTGGTTATAAATGACAACAATGGGTAATGAATAGAAGTTGAATGCTAACTAATGAGTTTTGTGTAAAAGGGAAGTTTTGGGAAAAAGAGCCCCACACTCATTCACCCCCCCTCTAAGTGTGGTAGGTGTTTCCAACAGACGTGGCATGATGATGGGGATGTATAAATGCTAACATGGCATGCTGACCGGGCTGTATAGATGTTGACATGACATGCTGATTGGGTTGTATGGATGTTGGCGTGGCATGCTGATTGGGATGAACAAATGCTGATGTTGTGCTAACATAACATGATGATGTGGCATAAGGTGTGGCAGGATGACTATACAGGTTGTGGGAGGTCACCATGTGGACCAATTAGAGGCCACAACGTGGTAGCCCCAATTTGTCCAAAATGGGCTTCTCGACCATAGAAGGATCAGGCGGGTGGATTGAACCCCCGATCTCTTCAAAACCAAACCAATGGTCTGCCATTAGGCCAATAACCATTCATTTTAATTCAAACCATTTTTTTTATTTATTTATTTAAAGTTTATTTGTTTTAATGTTTCCAAAAGTGGATGCTCCGTGGGATTGACCCCACAACCTTCACTCCAGAAGACCAATGGCTTAACCAATACGCCAACAAATTACATGTTATGGCATGTGGATTTGATATTATTTGAAGTGAAAATATTTCCAATTATGAAAAATCCCAACATGCAGAGGTTTGACCCTGTGACTTCCAACTATATAACCAAACACTTCTATCATTGCATCATGTGCTTGGAACTTGAAAGGATTGGTTGAGAATTTGTAATTATACACATGTTTTTCCTGTATAATTTGAAGAAGTGAGGTTTTGAGGTCATTTATTGGTAGCCCGAGAGTGGGAAGCAATTTTCTGGAGTGCCACTACCGCTGTAGCAGAATTGAAGACACGTTTGGTTGTAGGTCGGAGACAAAATTGATGTAATTAATCATTTGACATATTAATGGAGTGGTCACTCATTGGAAGCGAACCTTGATACGTAGCCCATGAAGGGTGAACTCCGTTGACAACCTTGTTGTTTCTTGTCTGTTTATTTACTACCATTCATTTCTTCAATTCATCCTTTCAATTGTTCATTAAGTGCTTTAAAAGTTGAGCTAAGTCAATTCATGTTATAATTATTTACAAAGCAAGTCAGTAATTCAGATCAAGTTTGGTATCAAAGCATGTTTGAATGGATTTCCAAGGGTGAATGTTAACCAAGATCAAGTTCAAGCATGGTGAAGAATCACTTGAAGAAGCTAATCCATAAATTGGATGTGTATTCCAAAAAAGAGAAATGGTGTAGCCGAAAGAAGGAAATCATTTTGGTATTGAGGTGGATTTTCTTGAAGCATTCATGACGATGAAATCTATGGTGGAAGAGTTGTACAGTGAACAAAAGAAGTCCAAGGAAGGTGTTCCATATACAAAATTTGAAGGAGAAGGAGGTGGTGGTGACCCTCCTAAGACTCCTCCATCCATGTCATCCTCTTCTTCTAGTTTGAAAGGGAGTTCTTCTTTCAAGAAGCATTCCAAGAAAACTTCATTTGATTTATGTTTAGTGAAACTTGATGTCAAGTTTGATTTTCCAATTTATGATGGTGAACTTAATGCAAAAAAGTTGGATAACTGAATCAAGTAGCCTGAAGTCTATTGTAGGATTTAGAAAATTATTGATGACAATGCAAAGATCCAATTAGCCACTCTTTGACTCGGAGGCACAAATTTGATCTGTTGGGAGAAACAAACTCAAAAAGATCTTCTTCAAAGGGGTAAAACAATTTCTTGTTGGTATGAGTTTATTGCTACATTAAAGAAATAGTTTTATGCATTGGGATACATGCAACAAATAATAATGGATTGGAAAAACTTAAGGCAAGATAAAGGACAAAATATTCAATATCATACTCAATAATTTAGGAAGAAAGATTTAACTTTAGGTATTTCTTTGTATACACAATAAACTCTTCACGAGTATATAGGTGGTTTGCATAGTTAACTTCAACATACTATCCTCACGTGTAATCCGACTAATTTGGATGACTTTTGTGTTCAAGCTACACATCTTGAATCTAGAGGAAATAATTTTCATGATGATTTTGTTGAAATATTGTAACTTCGAAGAATATTCTATTTGAGAGAGATTTTTAAATAATATTGTTATTATATATATATTAATTAGGCCCTATTGTGCCTTTGTAAAAGTTGGCCATATTGTGCCTTGACAATTAATTGTAAATTAAGAGGGTAAAGTGACAAGTCGGCTGAGACCTAATTATAGGTTGGCCAGACCACTATTTATAAGAGAGGCTAGTGCCTCATTTGGACACACATACCACACTAACTCTGTAGCTATGAATAAGTGTGCAAGTCTTGGAGGAACTGCTACTGCAACTAAGTGTGACGTCAAGGAGGGTTTTTGGTCTATCTCTTGGTATTTCTTGGTTAAGTGGTGCACTACTCTTGCTAGTGAAGGAGTAGAGGAGGATCTTATGTTCAGTATCTGGTCTATCTATATTTATGAATTTTTTGTTGGGTTTTCTCCCCCATGAGGTTTTCCGAGGATATTCTGTGTGTTTCTATTGTTTCTCTAATTTCCTCTCTTTCAACGATCTTATTTATGCAGCTAATGTGCTAAATGATTATAATAATAAAGAAGAATCGTAATTGCTAGTTGTATAAGTAAAACTTCAACATGGTATCAAAGCAGGCTTGAAAGAGACCAAATCACAGCTTATAAGAAGTGGCTAAGCCTCAACGCACCCTCTTCAAAATTCAGTTTTCAGTATTGCAGCTACTGTAGAATTAGGGTTTCTACATAAACCCTAAGTGTGAGGTTTTCCCTGTTTAAGGAGGAAGTTGAAGAAAGTAAAAACACCTAGGAACTCACCCTAAGAGGGCGCATCTAGTCCCTGGATCATAATTCCAAAATTTGAAGTTTGAGAAATTAGGGTTTCCTCATAAAACCCTAAGTTGCAGTTGCAGTACCAGTTGAAGTTGCAGTTGCAGTGCCAGTACCAGTTGTAGTTGCATTATTAGTTGTAGTTGTAGTTCCTTCGTGCCAATTCCTTCATGCTAGTTGCAGCACTAGTTGCAATGCTAGTTGTAGTGAAATTTTTTGTCAAGTGTTGGGACATAATTTTTATTGTCCTAGTGTGCCTTACCCTAGCAAGACACTGTAAGAGGTATGTACTTACATGTTTTTAAACTGTATCATTATTTTTAAAAGGGTATTTGCAGGAGAAAGGATCTTCTATCTAAACAACAATTGTAGATACAGAGGGATCTCAGATCTAGCACATTCAGAGGAACTATGCACCCCAAGTTTGATTACTTTGATATGCCTCTACTTGTTATGGAATTATTCTAATATTATGAATATCCAGGTTTCATTTTGATCTGTTGAAGTTATCATAATAACCATTGGTCAAAATTAAAGTCAAATTATTAGATTGATTAAAGTTGAGATTATATAGTTTATTCCCTAACTCAGTTTTCTGTCAAGAAATCATATTATCTTAGTACATAGGACATGTTGAAGAAAATACTTGTCATCTTGAGTGAAGGAGACTCGGAAGAAAAGAAACACACTCATTCTTGAAGACAAGACTCTAGGTTCCAAGTTTGATTGATTAAATTGATAAGATTCAAATTTACACATATCAAGTTTGATAACTGCTAAACACTATAGTTGTGATATTAATCTTTGAAAAGTTTTATTATTGAATACTTTGTAGCATGTGAGCACTATTGAGATAAATTCTTATTGTAATAATTTACTAGATATAACTAACATCTCCTCTAGAATAAACTTCTTGTTTTGTTTACATGTTACCATGGAGGAATGATTGATCACAACACTAGAAGAGTGTTTCTCTCATTTCTTATCATTGTGTTTCTTACTTTTAACCCTTGTTTCAAGAAGGTCACAAGTGATAGCTCTAAAGGAGCTACTGCGACGATTGTTATCTCTATTGTTTTATTATTATTATAAAGAGTATTAATCTTGTCTACTGTTTCTCCCTTGTTGTTATTGTTCCGGGAAGGTCACAAGTGATAAACCTGAGGGAGCTACAGTGACGGTTGTAGAAGGCAATGTATTATATGAGACATGGAGTATACTATCCAAGATGTATACATGACTGTATACATCCATGTATCGAAGAAGAAGAAGAAGAAGAAGAAAAAGCCACTTGTGTTAGATACACAACATCTCATATGAAGACAGATCATGAGGAGCAGAGGGATCCAAAGATAACATAAAAAATCCCTCTAATATAGTTGATCACTCTTTAGAAAGAGTTAGTAGAGCCAGAAGGGCCTACCCAAAATATATGAAGTAACCAAGAAGAGACCAACATGGACCTGTGACAATTTGCATGACGCAAAGCCATATAGTATTGATGTTCCATATCAGAGGGAGCAGATGGATCCAAATATTATATAGAATCAGAGGGAGAATATGGATCTGAAGATTATATAGACTCAGAGGGAGTCAAGAGACTCAGAGTGAGCATGATCTCAGAGAGAATCAGATGGGAAAAAAAAGAGATGTCTTCCAGGACTGATAGAAAAATGCCATAAATTGAGAATACCAAATCCTAGCTTCAGAGACCTCTAGAACATATGAAATCTTTTGGGAATATTCCCTTGTTTTAGTGACAGAGGAGGAAGCCAGTCAGAAGGATTGGGATATGGATTTTTCCATGATACTAGAAGGGAAATCAATGGTGAATTCCAAGATTGATCTACCAGATCAAGCATGTTGTAGATAATAATACAAAGCCCGATTTGTGTCCAAAGGATTCTCCCAGCAAGATGGAGAACTACGACGAGACACTTTCTCCAATAATCAAAAGAAGTATCTATAGAAAAAAAATGATTCATTAAAAGAAGCTGATATAGTATGAGATTCAGAGGGAGTAGGTATTACAATCCCTGTATTTGAGATTGAGTTATCTCTAGTGTTAGTTGGTGCAGTACATTAGTCGGGCCATGGAGACATGAATACAATAGAAGATTGAGTTACCTCCAGAGAAAGAGGATAAGCTACCCTCAATGTCAGTTATTGAGCCACTCTCAGTTTTAGATGAAGCTGTTTCCGTGATGGAGTAGAGGAGCTACTCTCAGAGTTCAAAAACTAGAGTGAGAATGGGGCAGTCATTCTCAACTTCAGAAATAGAAACTGTAGGTACAAAGTCCCAGTTCCAGAAGGAAAAATTGCAGAGATATTAGAGGACATACTCTCAGGCAGTGAGACAGATAGTGCTTTGCAGAAAGCACACAAAACCAACACATGATTATGCAGATTGAGTTGCATGTGTGCAAGTGTACCAGGTTGGTACAATGTGATGTGAACATTTGGTTTTGAAGTACATGACATGAAGACTCATAGAGCTTGGTATGGTTGATAGTTTTCTAATGAGCTTGGGATTTACCAAGAGTAAAGCTGATCCCAATCTTTAGATCAAGATTGTGGATGATGGACCGATTATATTTCTCCTATATGTGGACGATTTATTATTGATCGGTGAAGAAAATATCATCATATATTGTAAGAAGAAGCTTGCCACTAAATTTGAAATAAAGGATCTAGGCCTGATGAACTATTTCTTAGGTCTTGAAGTATGGAAAGAGCCCATAAGATATTTTCCTTAATCAAGTAAAGTATGCTATGGAAATTATAAAGATATTCGACATGATGAAATGTAAAGCTATGTTCACTCCTATGGAGATGAATCTGAAGATATTGGCTGATACTTCATTAGAAATAGTTGATGTTACTCTATACAGACATATGATTGGTTTGTTGATGTATCTGACGAATACCAGACTAGATATATGCTTTGCTATGAACACATTAATTCAGTATCTGGTGGAGCCCAGACATGTTCACCTTGTAGCTACAAAGCATGTGATGAGATACCTTAAGGGTATGTTGGACTATGGACTCTATTTTACTCGATATTGTGACTTCAGATTGTCTGGATATACTGATTTAGATTGGACTGGAAGTGCTTCAGACAAAAAAATCACTTTAGGATGTTGTTTCAGTTTGGGGTTAGCCGTGACTTTGTGGAAAAGTAGGAAACAATCCAATATTTCTCTCAATACGACAAAAGCAGAGTACATTGCAACATGCTCCACTAATTGTGAAGCCATATGGATTTGAAAGAAGTTGTTAGGTCTATTTGACCTATAAATGGATGCTACCATGATCTTTTGTGATAACTAGAGTTGCATAAAGATGACATAGAACCCAGTGTTCCACGATAAGACGAAGCACATTGAGGTCCGGTACCAGTACATCCGTGACTTGGTATAGGAGGGTTTTGTGAAGCTCTAATATATTGGTACAGATGAGCAAGTTGCAGATGTGTTGACTAAGCCTATATCTCATGTGAAGTTTGAGTACTCCCAAGACAAGCTTGGTGTAGTCCCAAAGAAACTCCCTCGAAAGGGGGAGTGATGTTGATGATACTATGGTATGCTGACCAACATCAGGTAGCTCGGTTAGGATTTTATATCTTAGGGGACTGATCATCCCTGGGCAGATCCAAAAGGTCTGATAAGGATAGTCTGTTAGAGCACCTGTGCATGTATATACCAGCTATGGTAAGTAGTGGTAGCTGAATTAGGATTTTATATCCTAGGGAATATTATGATTTCTGGGAAGATCTCAAAGGTCCAATAAGGATGGTCTTTTAGAGTACCACGTGGTATCTCAGTTAGGATTCTATATCATAGGGAATCTTATGATTCCTGGGAATATCTCGAAGGAGCAGTAAGGACGATTTGTCAAAGTACCAAAAATATTGTTGTTGATGCACCTACTTCATTCTGTTGCCACATATAGATGTTGATGTTCCAACTTCATGCTGTTGATGATGTTGTTGTTCCATTGTTGTGCTATTGATGTTGATGTTCCAACTTTGTGCTGTTGATGATGTTGTTCTAGCTCTGTGCTGTTGATGTTGTTGTTCCAACTTCATGCTGTTGTTGATGTTGATGTTCCACCTTCATGCCGTTGATGATGATAATGTTACTCCATATCTACGTTGCAGATGATGATGATGTTCAGTTTCTACTGATGTTGATGATGAGAAAAAACTTCCGATGACCTATAGATATGACTGACAGTGTTCCCGTTGCTGATGACGATGTCCCCTCCTATTGATGATGTATTGAGTCTAGTCAGTTGCTATTAATGTTGTCAATAGAATACCCTTCTTGCTAAGGGAGGTTGTTGAAATATTGTAACTTTGAAGAATATTCTATCTGAGAGAGAGTGTTAAATAATATTATTATTTTATATTTATTAATTAGGCCCTATTGAGCCTTTGTAAAATTCGGCCCTATTGTGCCTTGATAGTTAATTGGAAATTATGAGAGTAAAGTAATAGGTCGGACCAAACCTAATTATAGGCTGGACATACCACTATTTATAAGAGAGGCTAGTTCCTCATTTGGACACACACACCACACTAGCTCTGTAGCTATGAAGAAGTGCACAAGTCTTGGAGGAACTGCTACTGCAGCTAAGTGTGACGTCAAGGAGGGTTTTTTTGGATTACCGAGAGGGTGGGTGAATCAATAATAAAGAGATTTCATCATTTTTAACCATATAATCCAAGTGTTATATCAATGTAGCATTATCATCCAATAATTGCAGAGTAAATACGCAATGAGAAAATGAACAATCATACACATACACAGTACACCCGTGTTTTACATGGAAACCCAAAGCGGGAGAAAACCACATAATTCTTTTTCTTATATGTCTTGAAGAATTACATTCATTGGAAGCACCAACTTCCTTTGTTTTCCAGCTGCAATTGGAAAGAGGCTTCAACCCCCTTGTTTCTCAAGATACAAACTCAAGGAAGCCCAACTCCCCTATTCTCTAGCTACAACCAAAAGGATGCTACAACCCCCTATGTTCTCCGGCTACAACCGGAAGGTGTCTACAACCACCTTTCCTTGCCACGTCCAACTGCCCTGAAGTAGAAGTAGAATGATGGAACCACTATCACACTATCACTCTGAGATATACCACTGTAAACCTATACCAATAAAATTGAACCATGCATCAACCATGCATCAACTTGTACCTCAACCTGTAATCAACTTGTACCATAAACAAGTGCATCAAACATGCACCAACCTGTACCAAACAACCTGTAATCAACCTGTACCATAAACAAGTGCATCAACCATGCTCCAACTTGCACCAAACAACTTGTAATCAACCTGTACCATAAAAAAGTGCATCCAACCATGTAATGAGTATGTACCAATCATGTGTCACCTACTCATCAACTATGACTCATCAATATGTACCAAAACCATTAACTATACACCTCATGTATGTGCCAACTCATCAAATACTTGTCTCAACCATGTACCCAACATGTACCTTAACCAAAATCCCTCATCAATTTCATCATCCAAATATGATTTCTAACTCTGTAATATACCTGGTGTATATGATCACATACCTGCAAACCTTTCTTAAATTTAACAAGAAGAGACCAACATTTTCATCAAACTTTTCTTTAGTCTCACATTACTAGTTTTGGATTAGTCATCAACCCTAACTTGAAATAATCATAAATATGTACCTGTAATGAATAAAGATCTAAATATGATAGACAATGTTCTTCAATCTGTTTTATGCAATTCCTCCAGGTTTCACTACTTGAAACCTCTCAGAAAAGGAGTTATAGCAAAAATGACATACCTTGTTGAATTCTGTCTTATTCTAGAGAGTGACCTTGTAGAGCGTTCCCCGCACATAATATTTGTTGAATCGATCTGAAAATGTTACAAAGCATACTAAAGACTGTACTCTAACTAACACATTTTTTCTTACTAAATTTGGATATTTTATGAAGAATTTATGACGTTTTTACTTGAAACACATGTTTTAGATTAGTTTCAGGACTAGCAACAAACCCTATTTTCCACGGAGTGTAACTCCAAAAATACAACCCACAAGCTAAATTTTTTACCACAGATACTTGGATATGTTTCCTCAATTTCCTATCAATATAAGGGTTTGGATAATTCTAGAAAAAAATCTATTGTGAAAATGGTGAGATGACCTGTAAATAAAACACCTTAGAAAGCATCATCAAAATAATTTATCCTCCCTTGAATTCCGGCCCTCTTTTCTTCATCTTCCCTCTGAAATTCATCTTAGATATCTTTTGGTTACCTCAGTCACCTATAGATATTCAATATGCTCAAGTTTGATATAAAATGAGAGAGCATTGCCTCTTATTTATAGTCTCCATCTTCTAGGTCACTTAACCCATTTCTAGGTCACTTAACCCATTTATAGGTTACTTAACCTATTTTCCTCATTTTTAGGGTTAGCCACTTTCAATAATTAGAAATTTCTCCATTACTTTATCATTTAAATATTCCTCCTTGACTTTGTCACCTCAATTATCATTTAAATAATCTTCTTTGATTTTGTCACTTCACTTTATTATTTAAATAATCTTTCTTGACTTTGTCACTTTACTTTATCATTTAAATAATAATTTATTCTTTGCAAGCTCTTTGACTTCTTTGACCTTTTGGGGCTTCAAGCCAACATATGAGGGTCCTCCAACTTCGTAAGGCCATAACTCTCAAAACGTGAGGAGTTATGTGACGTTTCACATACCACTAGAAATGGCATGACATGTACTATCCATATAGAATAGTATTACCTTCAAATATATTAAAAATCATACCATTATACATGAAACAACCTTGGTTCCATTACCCAAACCTTTTTGCTACCGGAATTCGCTACCAGACTTTCTTCAAGGGTTGACATCAATGACAAACAACCTTAATCAACAATCTCCCCCTTTGGCATTGATGGAAACACTCTGATGCAATACTGAAGTCATATCACTCATGCTCCCCCTGGAAACATGCCTCTATCCTCTGCATCTCTATGACCATTTCTCCCCCTGGAACCATGCCTCTGTCCTCTGCATTTGATAAATCTCTCCCCCTTTGTCATCAATGGAAAATGTATCCTTCCAACCAGGGATGCTCCCCCTAACTGAACTATCCTCTTTATGGTTCTTCCTCATGTACATCTAAGACATATAAGATAAGCATTCATTTTGGAGTAGAAATAACTCTGAGTCTCTGGCGAAGATACTCAAAGGCTTCCTATGGAAGTGGTTTTGTAAATATGTCTGCCACTTGTTATTTTGTGCCCACATACACAACTCTGATGTTGTTTTCTGCAACCTGTTCCCGTAGAAAGTGATACTTTATTGGAACGTGCTTTGTCTTGGAGTGCATCACCAGGTTCTTTGAGATACTGATGGTGCTTGTATTATCACAATAGATTGGAATGGGTTCATCATACTCAACCTGTATATCTGTCAAAGTTTGTTTCATCCAAAGAACCTGTGTACAACATGTTGCTGCTGCAATATACTCTGCCTCGGCTATAGATAGAGATAATGATGATTGTTTCTTTCTTAGACATGATACTAAACACTCACCCAAGTAGAACGCTGCTCCACTGGTGCTTCGTCGGTCATCAATACAACCTTCCCAATCTGCATCTGTGTAGGCAATAAGAGATATATAGTTTCCTCTTGGATACCATAATCCAAACTCTTCTGTTTCTTTGAGATATCTGAAAATTCTCTTCACTACTAATACATGTGATTCCTTTGGTGCTGCTTGAAATTGTTCCACCTATCCAACTGCATGCATTACATCTGGTCTGGATGCTATCACATATAGTAGGATGCAAATCATTGACTTGTATTGCCTATGATCTGTAGACTTTGAATCATCATCTTTTCTTAACTTGCAATTGGTTTGCATGGGAGTGCTAATTGGTTTGCAATATTCCATTCTGAACCTCTTTAGTATTTCTATGATATACTTAGTTTGAGAAATAAAAATTCCTTGGTTGCTTTGACGAATCTAAAGTTCCAGAAAGAAGGATAGTTATCCAAGTAATGACATTTCAAATTCATTCTGCATATCCTTTGCAAATTTCTGGCTTAACCTGTCATCATCACTACCAAAAATAATATCATCAACATAAACTTCAATTAATAAAATATTACCTTGACTTACCTTGATGTAGAGGTTGCTGTCTGCACTTCCTTTTCTGAACCCTGCCTGCTGTAAATACTTATCCAGTCTAGAGTACCATGCTCTAGGATCCTGTTTTAGACCATACAAGGCCTTCTTTAATTTGCACACATAGTCTGCATTATCTGACAACTGAAATCTTTCTGGTTGTTCAATGTAGACTTCTTCTTCAAGTTACCCATTTAGAAAAGCTGATTTTACGTCCATCTAATACACTTTAATATTTTTGGAGCATGCATAAGCTAAAAGCAATTGGAATGATTTCATTATGGCAACTGGGGAAAATGTATCTTCAAAGCTGACTCCTTCAACCTGTGCATATCCTTTACATACCAATCTAGCTTTGTTCCTTGTAACCTGTCCATCTTCGTTCAATTTATTCCTGTATACCCACTTTGTGCCGATCACATTCTTATCCTTTGGTCTTGGAACCAATTCCCAAGTGTCATTTTTCTCTATTTGATCCAATTTTTCATCCATGGCCTTGTTCCAAAATTAATCCTTGCTAGCCTCTTAAAAATAGGTTGGTTCAATCATAGATGTGAGTTCTAGGTGTGTTTGTTCTAGTGAACAGATTCTTCTTCTAGTCTCAACTCCTGCGTCTTTGTTTCCGATAATCTGATCTAAAGGATGATTCTTCTGTACTCGTCTGCTAGGTGTCTTTGGAGACACTTGCTGAAATTTATTTTCTTCTTCTGTCGGATTCTCTTCATCTTCCTCTTCTACTTCCTTTTCATCTTCTTATTCTTCTTTGAAAAGTTGTTCCATTGATTCATTTTCTTCTTCCTTTGATTCTGGTCTGCCTGTTTCATCAATTGTTACATTGAATATTTCTACAACTTTGTTCAATCTTAGATTGTAACACTTGTATGCTTTCCTTGTACTTGAGTAACCAAAAATTACTCCTTTGTCCACATGAGAGTCAAACTTTTCCATTTTTCCATCTTCTCTTTTGATGTAACATTTTCTTCCAAAAAATCTAAAGTTCTTCACATTTGCTGATCTTCCTTTCCATAGCTCACAGGGAGTTTTGTCAGTGTTGTTTCTGAGCATTAATCTGTTTTTAATGTGAAATACTGTATGCACTTCTTGTGTCCAAAATATATCTATCAATTTGGAATCCATTAGCATTTCTTGAGACATTTCCTGTACTGTCCTGTTCTTTCTTTCAACAAATCCATTCCGTCGAGGTGTCCTAGCAATGAAGAATTGCCTTTTTATTCCATGACTATTGTAGTAGTCCATAAATTCCTTTGAAGTGAACTCTCCTCCATTATCATATCTCAAGCATTTGATTTTTGAATCCATTTCATTTTCAACCATTTCCTTGTAGATCTTGAAGTTTTCAAAAGATTTTGACTTATTCTCGAGAAATAAAACTACAATCATTCTTGTATAATCATCAAATAATAACATAAAGTATTTCTCACCTTTTAAACCCTTTGTTTTAGTTGGACCAACTAGATCGGTATGCAAAATTTCCAGTGGTCTTGTCGTTGAATATTCCTTTGATTTGAACATGGTCTTTGTTTGCTTTCCTTGTTGACAATGCTTGCATAAAGTGTTGGTTGGTTTCGTGATCCGGGGAATTTCTCTGACTGCTTCTCTTATGCTGACTTTGACAAGGTTATCAAAATGTATGTGATCCATTCTTCTGTGCCATAGCCAACTTTCATCTTCCTTTCCTAGAAAATACTTTTCATTTCCAATTTCACTTAAGTATATATATGTTGTTTGAATTTCTCGCAGCTGTAGCAATCAATTTTCCTAAACCTTATTTTCTTATCTCACATTTTTGTGAATCGAAAGTAACTTTATGACCTTGGTCATACATTTGACTCACACTTAGAAGATTATGTTTCATATCTTCTACTAGTAGAACATTTTCTTCCTTGGTATTCTTGTTCCCAATTCTGACTGTGCCTTTTCCAATGATTTTAGCTGAATCATCATTTTCGAAGGAGACTGATCCATCTCTTTCATTTCGTAATATAAGAAACTGATATTTATCACCTGTCATGTGTTTTGAACAACCACTGTCAACATACCAACCACGTTTCTTCTGCTTAGCTAGTAGAGCGAGTGTGCATTCTTCATTGCTATACTGATCCTGCTTTCTTATCCATGTCCCTTTTTGAGGTTCCTGTCTGTGACTGTTATTATTCTGTTGCAGTTCTCTAGGAGGGATTGTCATTCTGCAACCTTTGGCCATGTGTCCAAAATTTTTACATTTGTAACATTCCACTTCAGTGCTCAAATATTCAAACCTGTTGTAACTTCTTCTCTGTGTTTCACTAGGCCTTCTTGGATAACCCCTTTGTGTATGAATTTCAAGGTTGTTTGTGTTCATGTTGTTAGCTCTACAATTCACATCTTTATGTCCAAAATTATTACATGCATAACATAAACCAAAAAACATAGTTTGATACATGGGAGTTGAAGATATTATGAAAGGAGGTACTCTTATAAATTCTTCTTCTTCCCGACGCCTATCTATCGGTTGTCGATTCTGAAATATGAATCTTCTCGGTGAAGGAGTGTCCCTGTAATCTTCCTTGTAGATATTCCTATCGCCCTTGATTGTTTCTGCATATCTTTTTGGATATGTTTCTTGCTCTGTTGTTTTGGAGCTTGATCCTTTTTCTTTCTGATTGTATCCAAGTCCAGACTTGTCATGATGAGATTTTTTCTTGCTGATAATGTCATCCAAAACTTTTGAGCCATTCTACATATTTTTCTTTTGAAGATCCTTTCTTAATGTGACAATCTATGCTTCCAAATTTCCAATGATCTTGTCTTTTTCTTCTAGCAGTTCTTTGAGTGCTTCTTCAATTATTTTATCTTGTTCTATTTGAACCTTCAAATTTGTGATCATTTGTTCTAGTTATTGAGTGTCTTGTTTCTTGTCTAGTTCTTCTTGTAGTTTCTTGTTTTTCTTCTTTTATCTTCTGATAAATTCTATGGCACACATTAATTCCTCTCGGTAGTCAACTTCTGCCTCTTCAATTTCTTCTTTGAATTCTTCATATTCTTCTTCAGATTCTTTATATTCTTCTTCAGAATCCTCTTTATCAGAGTCTTCTACTTCCATGAATAGAACTCTTTCTGTCTCACTATCACTGACTTCATCTTCATCTGATGATGATATGTCTTCTTTGGTGCATAAGATTTTCTTGAAAACTTTATTTGTGGTTCTTTTTCCTTTATATGTTTGTTTTCCTTTTGATTAACCTTCATTATTTCTCTTTTTCTTATAAGGAAATTTGTTAGAAAATTGACCAATACTATCACAATTAAAACAAATTAAAGAAATCTTACCTCTATACCTACCATCGGTTCACTTGTTCAGTCTTTTGACAAAGTTGGCCACTTCTTCATCATCTTTTGAGACGTTACTACTGTTGCTATGTTCTTCTTTTTTCCTTCCCTTTTGATTTTACTTTTTGGATTCTTTGAAGGCTTCTTCTTTTATATCTGTATTTTCCTATTTAGTTCTCATTTCATATGCTGTGAAGATTCCATGTAATTCATCCATGTTTATTGAGTTTAGATCTTATCTTTCTTCTAGTGCTGATATCTTAGGGTCAAATCTCACAAGAAGAGATCTTAGTACTTTTTGAACAATTGCAGATTCATTGATTTCTTCTCCCAATCCTATCATTGCATTTATTGTTTCATCAACTCATAAAAAGTAAGCTGCAATATTCTCATCCTCCTTCATCTTAAGTTGTTCGAACTCACCTCTGTAAGTTTGAAGCTTTGCTGCTTTGGATTTTGAATCTCCTTCATAAATATTTTGAAGTTTGTCCCAAATATCTTTAGCGGATTTACAATGTGCAACTTTGGTGAATACCGTTTCACTAAGACCATTCAAAAGTGCATTTTTGGCTTTGGAATTATTTTGACCGAGTTTCACTTCTTTGTCATTTGTTGGCGGAACTACTGGTGCTGTGTATCCATCTACAATTGATTGCCAAATTTCAAATCCCTCTGCCTGTATATATGTTTTCATCCTTATGCTTCAAAATGCATACTTCTGTCCATTGAACCGTGGTATTCTATTTTTATAGAAGTTGTTTCTCTCCATGATCTACCTTTCAATGGTTAAACTGATTTTTGAAGGAACCTACTCTGATACCATTTGTTGGATTACTGAGAGGGGGGGGGGGGTGAATAAGTAATAGAGAAATTTAATCCTTTTTAACCATAGAATCCAAGTGTTATATCAATGTAGCATTATCATCCAATAACTGCAGAGTAAATAAGAAATGAACAAATGAACAATCATACACATACACAATACACCAATGTTTTATGTGGAAACCCAAAGCAGGAGAAAACCACATAACGATTTTTCTTATATGTCTTGAAAAATTACATTCATTGTAAGCACCAACTTCCTTTGTTTTCCAACTACAATTGGAGGGAGGCTCCAACCCCCTTGTTTCTCAAGCTAAAACTTGAAGGAAGCTCCAACTCCCATATTCTATGGCTATAACCAGAAGGAGGCTACAACCCCCTATGTTCTCCGGCTACAATCAGAAGGTGGCTACAACCACCTGTCCTTGCCTCGTTCAACCGCTTTGAAGTAGAAGTAGAATGATGGAACCACTATCACACTATCACTCTGAGATATACTATTGTAAACCTGTACCTATAAAACTGAACCATGCATCAACCTGTACCTCTACCTGTACCACAAACAAGTGCATCAACCATGCACCAACCTGTACCAAACAACCTGTAATCAACCTATACCATAAACAAGTGCATCAACCATGCACTAACCTGTACCAAACAACTTGTAATCAACCTGTACCATAAAAAAGTGCATCCAACCATGTACCAAGTATGTAACAATAATGTTTCACCTACTCATCAACTATGACTCATCAATATATACCAACATCATCAACTATACACCTCATGTATGTGCCAACTCATCAACTACTTGTCTCAACCATGTACCCAACATGTACCTTAACCAAAAGCCCTAATCAATTTCATCATCCAAATATGATTTGTAACTCTGTAATATACCTGGTGTATATGATCACATACATGAAAACCTTCCGTAACTTTAACAACAAGAGAATATCATTTTCATCAAACTTTTCTTTAGTCTCACATGACTAGTTTTGGATTAGTCAACAACCCTAACTTGAAATAATCATAACTATGTACCTCTAATGAATAAATATTCGAATATGATGCACAATTTTCTTCAGTGTGTTTTATGCAATTCCTCAAGGTGTCACTACTTGAAACCTATCAGAAAAGGGTTTATAGTAAAAATGGCACACCTTGCTGAATTCTGGCTTATTCTAGAGAGAAACCTTGTAGAGTGTGCCCCACAAATAATTTTTGTTGAATCGATCTGAAAATGTTACAAAACATACTACATACTACACTCTAATGAACACATTTGGTCTTACTAAATTTGGATCTATTATGAATAATTTATGACATTTTTACCCAAAACACCTGTTTTAGACTAGTTTCAGGACTAGCCACAAACCCTATTTTCCACGGAGTGTAACTCCAAAAATACAACAACCCACAAGCTGAGTTTTTTACGATAGATACTTGGATATGTTTCCTTAGTGTCCTATCAATCTCACGATATTAATAATTCTATAAAATAAGTTATTGCGAAAATGGTGAGATGACCTGTAAATAACATACCTTAGAAAACATCATCAAAAGAATTTATCCTCCTTTGAATTCTGACCCTCTTTTCTTCACCTTCCCTCTGAAATTCGGCTTAGATATCCTTTAGTTACCTTATTCACCTATAGATATTCAATATGCTCAAGTGTGATATAAAATGAGAGAGCCTTGCCTCTTATTTATACTCTCCATCTTCTAGGTCACTTAACCCATTTCTAGGTCACTTAACCCATTTATAGGTTACTTAATCTATTTTCCTCATTTTTAGGGTTAACCACTTTACATAATTCAAAATTTATCCATTACTTTATCATTTAAATATTCCTCCTTCACTTTTTCACCTCACTTTATCATTTAAACAATCTTCTTTGATTTTGTCACTTCACTTTATTATTTAAATAATACTTCTTGACTTTGTCACTTTACTTTATCATTTAAATAATAATTTCTTCTTTGCAAGCTCTTTGACTTCTTTGACCTTTTGGGGCTTCAAGCCAACATATGTGGGTCCTCCAACTTCGTAAGGCCATAACTCTCAAACCGTGAGGAGTTATGCGACGTTCCACATACCACCAGAAATGGCATGACATGTACTATCCATATAGAATAGAATTAACTTAAAATATATTAAAACTCATACCATTATACATGAAAGAACCTTGGGTCCATTACCCAAACCTTTGTGCTACAAGAATTCGCTACTAGACTTTCTTCAAGGGTTGACATCAATGACAACCAACCTTAATCAACTGGTTTTTGGTCTATCTCTCGGTATTTCTTTGTTAAGTGGTGCGCTACTCTTCCTAGTGAAGGAGTAGAGGAGGATCTTCTATTCGGTCTTTGGTATATCTATATTGAGGAATTTTTTGATGGGTTTTTGTTGAGACCTGAAATTGACATTCTCATTAGCCTATTTTTCTCTTCACCTATACCTTTTTGGACCTACTTAAAGCTTGAGTGAATAACAAGAACGCTAGTACTTTCCACTATTAAGGTCATAAAGTGAAGTATGGTTAATTCATGTATTTTGTGGTTTATTGAGTTAAAGGAACTAAATATTTCATATACTAATGCTCGATTTGTCATATGTGAATCTTTGGCCCCTAGATATCTAGCGTTCCTATACTAGCTCTGTCCTGATCCGGTACTTGCGCACCAAGATTGTTGCTGTTTGATCCAGTACCAAAATGAATATAGTACTAAATCTTACTTGTGGTGATCCGATACCAATGAACACACTCTGTTATGATCCGGTACCAACGACCACGCTCTGTCATGATCCGGTACCACCTTTTGTGCCTTGTTGTGATCCGATACCATCTCTGTTACGATCCGGTACTAGTATGGAAGAGTCTAATGCACTAATTTAAGTGCTAGATCTCGCCTAAATCATTAGTTGGACGTCTATTTTCTATGATAATAACAGTTTGTTAATTGCCTCATCCTCATGCACTTCGTGTCATGAGGATGAGGCTAAAGATGTAACCAAATGATTAAACTTAAACAACTAAATGATTTGCAAATCACTTCGCCTCCTTGTGTTTCACGATGCAGACTATTAAATAGCCGTGGCAAGGATCGTAGAAGAGGAGAGTTAGCATATCATCATTATGTAAGCAATGTATGATAGTACATACCATATCTTGAGCAAAGTTTAATGGAATGTCATTTTTATCCCCATATTCTATCCATGATTAAGAATGAGTTGAACTGTTAAAGAGAGTTTTGGTTTTATGCTTTGAAGTGTGAGTGAGAGTGATGTGTGTGTTAACAACAAGCTTCCTGTAGACTTTAGTAGCTGACCTGTTGAAGCGGCAAGGGCCCACCACCCAAAAAAGGTCAGCCTCTCCGTAGATTAGCATTAGTGTTTGTTTTCAGTAATATATAAGCATTGCATTAGCTAAAGAATTAACTCTGTTAGATGATAGTTGTAACAGATTAGATTAAGATTTCCATTCTATAATTGATTATAAATCTTTAATTTCTTTGTTTTACATATGCTCTGTTTTATGTTCTCACGAATTTGATTTCCTTGAGTGATCATAGATGTTGGCGGCAATAGTCAAAATTAATTGGAGAAGAATTAGTGAAGTTCATTGTGAACCACAATAGAACCAACCTATTAACTGTTGAACTACACATGCCATGCTGAGTGATGTGTGATTTCCTTTCAAAAAGTGTGGATTGCATAATTAGTTTTCTGGGTCAGACATCAGAGTTGATCTATCATACCAATTCCATCTCATACTTGCATGTGCCATAATGGAATAGATAGCCTCTTTGTGAAAGACAACCACAATGCATTGTATTTTTCTATCTTGATTTGTTTCCAGCGTACATAATCTAGTTTGATTCTATACTCGTGACATTAGGAATTACCTTTCTTACTGGTGTCTTATAACTTTGTTGATTACGAATCCCTGACAACAACGCCAAAATGTTGTGCTACTTATATGTCTAATATAATGCAATCATTAATTATAAGTGGAGGATATGTGTAGACTTCCGAGAGTTAAACAAAGCCACCCATAGGGATTACGTTCCCTTACCATTTATTGATCAGGTGTTGGATACCCTGTCCGGAAAGAAGTACTTTTCGTTCTTGGATGGGTTTAGTGGTTACAACCAGATACAAATAGCACTCGAAGACCAGGAAAAGACCACTTTCACTTGCCCTTGGGGCACATATGCTTATAGGGTGCTCTCTTTCGGACTTTGTAATGCCCCAGCCACTTTTCAAAGAGTTGTCCTAGCCATTTTCTCTGACTTGACCAATGATTGTGTGGAAGTCTACATGGATGAATTTACAGTCCATGGAAAAGACTTCCAAGAAGCATTGGCCAGTTTAGAAAAAGTCTTAATTAGGTGTAAGGAAATTAACCTTTCCTTAAGTAACGAAAAATAAAAAATGATGCTCACTGAAGGCATTGTTTTGGGACATCACATTTCCCATTCTAGCATGAGAGTTGATCCAGAAAAGATTTATATCATCACACAAATCAGAATACCTTCCTCCCAAAAGGAAGTCCGCAACTTTTTAGGACATGCTGGCTACTATAGAAGATTCATTCCAAATTTTACAAGCCTAGCTACTCCTTTGTTTAAATTATTATCCAAAGAAGCTGAATTTAAGTCGGATGATGAATGCCAAATATCTTTTGAAATTCTAAAACATAAATTATCAACTACCCCTGTATTAAGAGGACCAAATTGGTCTCTTCCTTTTCATATCTATACCGATGCCTCAAACACATCCCTTGGGATAGTCCTTGGACAAAGAGAAAATCAAATGCCCTATGCTATTTACTTCGTCAGTAAAAATCTGTCTCCAGCTGAAGTTAATTATACGGTCACAGAAAAGGAATTGCTAGCTGTAGTCCATGCTATCAATAAATTTAGACACTATATTACTGGATATCAAACTTTTGTACACATTGATCATTCAACCATCCGATTCTTAATGAAAATACCTGTAACAAATCCTAGAGTTACAATATGGCTTTTATTATTACAAGAGTTTAATATCAATATTATTGATAGGCCTAGTAAAGATAATCTTGTGGCTGATTTCTTATCTAGAATGATTCATCTGGGAGATAATGCACCAGTAGAAGACAACTTTCCTAATGAAAATTTATTTGCTATTTCTACATTTACTCCGTGGTATGCAGATGTTGCTAACTATCTTGTGACAAGGAAGATGACTCAGAAATTGTCTCCTAGAGAAAAACATAAAGTAATTCAACTAAGTGCAAATTACATGTGGCACGATGATTACCTCTACAAAACAGGACCAGATTTGGTGATAAGAAGATGTGTAAGGGAAGATGAAATTCATGATATTCTACAAGCCTGCCATGATGGCCCTTGTGGAGGACACTTCATAGACAAAAGGACTACTTACAAAGTACTGCAATTGGGTTACTACTGGCCTCATATTTTCAGAGATGATAAAACCTATGTATCCAATTACGATGAATGTCAATGAATGCATAAACATACTGCACGAGACCAAATTCCACTTCAAGCCCAAGTAGTCATTGAACCATTTGAGAAATGGGCATTAGATTTTGTAGGGCCCATTAACCCTGCATCTAAAAAGAAAAAGTATATACTTGTATGCACTGACTATGTGACTAAATGAGTTGAAGCAAAGGCTTTACCGGTTGCAAGTGAACAATCAGTGGTAGATTTCCTTTTTAATGATATCTTTACTAGATTTGGTGTACCACGAGAAATTGTGACTGATCAGGGAACTCAATTTACAATCTCATCTAGTCAAAACTGTTACAGAACAATACCAAATCAAACACAGGAAATCTACACCCTATCATCCACAAGCAAATGGGCAAGTAGAATCCACCAATAATGTTATTGAGTCCATTCTTACCAAATCAGTACAACTGCACCATAAGGATTGGGTTGACAGATTATTAGAAGCCTTATGGGCTTATAGAATCACCTGGAGGAATACAAAGGGACATACACCCTATGAGTTAGTGTATGGGAAGTAGGTGCTTCTCCCCATAGAATTTCAGATCAAAACCTTCAGGACTGTAGTACAAGTTGGCATGAA